>JAMKCH010077222.1:0-73921 GCA_023653785.1 Ophioderma brevispina | reverse complement strand
CTGAAAACCAAAAGTTGAAAGCAGAAATTGTTATGGAGAGAGGTCATGTTGAGAAACTTGATGAGTTATTTGTTAAGTTAGTTTTGAAAACGCAAAGGAAGGGGAATTGTTTAGGTGATTCAGGTTAGGTTTTCCAAAATAGAGGGCCTTGAGAACTTGGTGTTTCTGGCAAAAAATGTGTATCGTTTTCTGTGAGTGAAAAAGTCTTGGGCTGTCTAGTATTATAGTGATGTGAAGTGTATCAATGTTAAAGAAGTCATCAGATATGAGGTAATTGGGAGGAGATCATGATGATATCGGAACATAAAAGACGCAAGCTTAGTTTGTAGCTGTCTTAAATCTTCAGTGTTTTAAGGGTCGAAAAAAGGGGGTCAGTATGAGCAAAGCCATATAGGGTTAGTTACAGTTCTTAAAAGTCTTTGTTGAAAGTAGAAATAGGAGTCAAGATTGGCAATTTTGTTTTTTGTGAAGTTCGGCCCTATCATTGACCCATAAGAAAAAGTAAGGTAGAATAGAGAATTATATAATGTTTTCAGTGACTCAGAGGGGAGGAACGGACGAACCTTACGACTTATACATGTATTTAGACACTATTTTAGAAACATGT
Source organism: Ophioderma brevispina (assembly GCA_023653785.1). Classification (NCBI taxonomy): domain Eukaryota; kingdom Metazoa; phylum Echinodermata; class Ophiuroidea; order Amphilepidida; family Ophiodermatidae; genus Ophioderma; species Ophioderma brevispina. The sequence goes on along the minus strand of JAMKCH010077222.1, from coordinate 73,314 downwards.
TGTGTTTGTGATTGTCCATGATAAATTGTAATCAAAGAGTAGGCCTAGAAATTTAGTTGTCTAATTGCTGAATTAATGTATTATCTATTTAAAGCTTAGGTGTAATGTCTTGTTTGTACTGTGCTTATTTTTAAATATAAGACTTAGTTTTTTTAATGTTGAGAGAAGTAACTTATTTAGTTAAACCAATTGGAAATTTTGATTAATTCAGTATTATATTGTTTCCAATGTTTTGGGATCATGATGTGAGAATAAAATATTTGTGTAGTATGCAAATAAAAATAAATTGGGGGGATTTTGGAGCATGATGGATGGTCATTGATATTAATAAGAAACCATAGGGGTCCAGAATTAGATCCCTGTGGAACTCCATATAATAACAATTTGTAGTTTCAGATAAGATGTGTTGAATGAAATCACTTGTTTTCTACCTAGAGAGGTTAATTTGAATCCAACTGTTGGCAAGGCCTTGATACCAATATTTATTGAGGTATGCAATAAAATGTCATGGTTTATAGTATCAAAGGCTTTGCTAAGATCAAGCAAAATTACAAATGTGTGAAGTTTGGTCAGATTTTTGTATGCGCAATAAAGTCATTAATTGCCATAGTAGTCGATCGTTTAGGCTAAAAACAAAATTGTTGCGAGGTGAGCATTGTTGACGGGATATGAAGTCAAATACACGACGTAAACAATCTTTTCAAGTAGTTGGGAGATAGTGGTAGGATTGAAATTGGGTCTGAATTAGTAAAGTCGTGCTTATCTCACCGGCATGATGGAGCAAGGACAAGAAAAGCATAGCATATAACAACATATCAGTTAACAAAGTGGACAAGAGTGATATTACTGAAATCTTGGCATTAGCTAGAAGAAGATTAAAGGGGTAGATGGTGAGAAAGGAAGAACGAAACACAATAGGCCTGTAAACATGACAGCATTATTTGCAATACTTATTATGACGTCAAAAACCTGAAACTGCAACGATTCATATTAAATAATTTAACACAGTTGACAAAGTGATACTTAATGGAAGTCTTGGATAGCTAGAAAAAGTTTAAAGGGGTAGATGAGGCAGGGAAAAAGCACTAACATGTGATCATGGACGCATTATTTGCAATACTTTTTATGAAGTCAAATCCACAAACGCAAAAAATACAATAGGTAATAACCATTTAACACAGGTGACAATTAAAATTTCATGGAAAATTTGGATAGCTAGAAAAGATTAAAGGGGTAGATGAGAGCAAGAAGAAAGAAAAGCATAGCATATAATAACAATTCATTCCAGTTATGACATATAGTATATTACATGGCAATATTTGATAGCAGAAAAAGCTTAACGGGTATACGGATGAGGCACGGAAACAATAGCATGTGAACATTAACGAGATTTTGAGTATGCTTTATATGAAAGGCAATTCCTTAAATTACAAACCAACATATGGTGTAATATCATTAAACATAGTTAACAATAGTGATACTATATGAAATGTTGGATAGTTAGAAAAAGCATTAAAGAAGTAGATGGTGAGCAAGGAAGAAGAAAAGCCATACATTATACTACCTTTAATTCGGTTATCAAGTAACAATGGTGATATTACATGGAAATCTTTGGATAGCCATGCAGAAAAAGATTAAAGGGGTAGATGATGAGCAAGTAAGACGAACTCATGTAATCATGACGGCGATTATTTGAATACTTAATAAAGTCCAATCCTCAAACTGCAACCTCACATTATGTAATATCATTTAACACAGTAGACAATAGTGAGGTTATGAAATCATTGGATAGCAGGAAAAGTATTAAAGGGGTTAGATATGATCAAGGAAAACACATACATGTGTACTCATACGGCATTTTTGTTATACTGTTTATAAAGTCATCTCAAAACTGTAACATCACTAATAAAATTTGACACAGTTGACAATTGTATTTCATAACAACTATGGATATTCTAGACATTGTTTTCCCTTACCTGTGGTGATTAGTATCAGAGCACTGTTATAATTTTGAATTTTAAACAGCTTTCTTCATTCTAGTGTGAGGGGGGGGGGGGCAGAAGAGTTCCTTAGATTAGAAAAAAAATAATGCCTGGATCTTGTTATTACACACACAGAGGTTACAAAGGCCAACATTGTACTTGAACATCTTGTAATATCACTAATAAGAAAAATCGCTTGGTGTGCTCACTTCTCGAGGATTGTTTAATTTATATATTCCAATATAACATAACATTGGGCATAAAAACATAAAACTTTGTGTGGGTGCTATTTACATGGCCATATTTGTGGAAAAAAATATCCATGTTTGGAGGTGACTCTGTGTTAACACAAATGAGAAAGGCTTATTATCATCTGGAAGAACCATTATAACTTAGAAGTTGTCTATTTTAACAAGTATCTGTTTTCCATTTCAAGCGGGAGAAAGGTTTATTCTCAATCAGAAGAACCATTAGAACTTAGAAGTGGTCCTATTTTTACATTCTGTTTTCCTCCCCATTTCAAGCTCATTCTTGTTTTCAATTACTGATTTCCTTCGTGTTTGAATATTTTAAACTAAATCCTAATCATTATAGGCAGTTACTTACTTAATTTCATAGCAAGTTTTGTTTCTTAAAAGAAGAGATGGTTTGCTGAAGTGTTAAAAAGAAAAAAAAAAGATGCTGCAAGGTCATTCCCTGTCAAAAGGGAGTTTTCACCATCTTGATTTGCTTTTTTCATTTGCTTCAGGCATCTTGCTTTTGTGATTGTCCAAGGTCACAAGATCACAAAAAAAATCATATTCCGTTCCTGTTCTTTAGCGGATGGTCGAAAGTTTGATGACTCTGACACATTCAGCAGTCATTTGGGTTGTACAACGAACAAAATAAACACCCTTATATTATATCATCAACTAAAATCAAATTTCCTGGTACAACCTTTGTTCATACTGCACAAAGCCGAACACCCCTTTTACCGGACACACTCAACAATATTTATAAAGCAGCCTAGGTTTGCCGCCGGGCATCGCTACTCCATTGCCATAACACAGCAAAGATCCTCACACCACCAACAAAACGAGGCACGTCGTGCTAATTACGACGTCACCCACCCTGCCACCATGCATATGCATGTCGTGTGATCTATTCCAACCATTCACTGCACGGGGTCGTGCATGTCCAATCATGAAATCCGATTGCCGTGACACGAGGTTGCGATGGTCCCTTGTGAATGGATGTAAAAAACGAACGATCGAAACTAGCAAAACGTATAATGGAACGATGTAATGGATGGGAAAAGTTTTGAAGAATTGTGGTTTTAGCGTTGCAATCAGCAATGTCAGTAGCATTAAAGACGATCGTCCAGAACTAAACCACTGACCCTTTTCGCTAAATATGGACTTTGATCTATTGCAACACAAATAGTACTAAGTGTCTATGAAATATTATGAGCAAAATGGGATGAATGTAATTGGATAATTTGACTAGGTTCAAAGCTTTTCTGTTGCTTTGGTATAGCGCTAATGGTGACCCACCAAGGTTAATTATATGAAGCAGTGGCACGCTTTTGTTTCGATATGGTCTAAATGAAGTGTTGTAACGAGTTCGTTTTTGCAGAGCTCCACCAAATGAGTGTAACCAAAGAATTACAATTTTGAGTTTATTCTTTTCATTTTTATTTCAGGGAGTGTTAATATTAATGTCCCCTTGGCTGTGAAATCTTTTAAAAGGAATAACATTAACATGCTCATTTTGATTTTGCATAATGTGATAAATTATGTTTAACAATTCCCAACAGTGATAACATTGAACAAATTACCTCCTAATTAAAGACATAGTCATAGCATATCTGTTTCTATATAACTTGCCAGTATTTATCTCAGCATGTGATGTCATGTTTTTACAGTTTCTCTCATATTGGTTGTCAATACAACTTAAAAACTTTTAGTATCTATAGGTTTGTAACCCTTAATCAATACACATGCCATTCTATGCTCGGCATCTGCAGAAACTCAAACATTCCGGTGCATTACCTGCTTCATTTCGTTGATAACATGACTGCTCCCATTGATCAAGTTATTAATGTTACCTGTAACTAAGCTTCAATGGTGATCCCTTTAATTTCTAGCAGCACTACTCGGGATGACTATTTCTGCTGAAGAGTTTTAAATTTCTCTGCATGTTGTATGGACAGGAGCCAAAAAAGTTATGCTCTCTCAAAGTTTGGACCTGTAAAGCTCTCTTAATCACTAAAAAATACCCCGTCCAACTTCTTTTTGTGGGCCGCCAGCTATAGCTGGCAGGACCACTTAGGCAATCCGTTGTGGCGTGTGAAATGTATGTGTGTGTTGTTTGTGTGAATGTTATGTGTGTGTCCAATCAATTGTTAGTTTTTTTTAAATTGACCTCAATTGAAAAGTTTAATTAACTTCAATGGAACCACTTCTGCATAGGTGCACAATGGGATCCCTCATATTTTGATGAGGTCAAAGGGTATGTTGAAAGTTCAAATGTCATCTAGAGGGGTCACTTTGAAAAATGGGCTAAAATGTAAAATTGACTAATTGAAAACTTAAGTTCATTGGAACCAAACTTTGTCATAGGTGCACCATTGCAGATCCCTAATATTTGAATATATCAAAGGTCACGTGCCGGGTCACAGGTCATGGGGCGGCCCCAAGCTATAATTCTTGAATATAGCGAGCGCGAAAGTCCGAGAACCGCAAATTCTAGGTGTTTAATTTTGTGGGAAGTACTTGGCAGTGGACTTCTAATTTCTTTTGCATTGATTAAAGTACACTTAAAGTATTAATGATATTCAATATGACATTGTTTACAAATGCATTTTTCCTCCATCTAATTTTAAAATATAGTGTGTGTCAGTACTCTACAGTTACAGTAATAAAAGCATCATGCCCTCAGCATATACGCAATCTTTAACTATTAAAAAATTGCATGGTGATACTAACCAACCTATCACTTTTGTGTGAAAAGGATTATCACTTTTTTAATATCCTATGAATGTAGATATGATAGGGATATGTAAACATTGTACGGTTGTAAAAAATGATTAGCAAATCATGATCATTTGGGTGGAGCAAAATATAACCATTTATTATTTACATGTATATAACTATATTTAGTGTAAATATACTTTAATTCGAGATGCACAACAAAAATCATTCTCTTGAGCTGCATGGTTGTGTGGACCCTAGCCATTCAGGTTATTTTGCTATAATGACTTTTTTTGTATCCAGAACCACCTTAATCTAAGGGATCCTAACTTTCAGGAGGGCATAAAATTTATATATTTCTGCCTGTATGATGGGCACAGATATGCAGTTAATGCATTAATGGCATTTAGAGACCCTTCAGCATCCGGATCCACAAAAACTGGTGGCCACCCAAAAAACTGGAAATACATGAACTTTCACGAGGGGCATTTCTACAAATCTGGTTGGCTCAATTTGCACAGAAACCAGGCTGGTCAAAACCCGTGCAGTCCCACAATCATTTCTGATTTCCTTGCAGAGACAATGCCTTAAACTGGTAAAGTACTTCATTTTTAGTGGTCAACAGAATGTAATAACTTAACCCTTTAAATATGAAGCAAGCAACAAAAGAAAATAAATTAGATGTCCAATTACATACTCTAAGGGGTAATTAAACTCAGCAAGAAAAACGAGAAATCTTTGGTCCACACTATGCAGCTGTCTTTCATTAAGTTTTGGTAATTTTAGTGACTTTTTCACAGGTCACTTCTAGGGAACCATTACTTTTTTGGCATATATACGCCGGTTGGGCCATTTTTGTGACCCGGGTCACTGTGACCTACCTATGTGACCCACCCCAATCGGGAAACTAAGTCTCGATTGGGGACTATTTCCGATTAGTCGATTGTCGTGGGCGATATCGTAATGTTAGGTCTCGTTCACAATCAAGACTTCTGTAGTATCATATTGAAACGCTAACATTATATCGTCGTCGTATTAACATGGGAAGTGGCCTATAAGGAAACACTCTATGAGAACTAACTTTCGCGCGTAAAATCATATCATTAAATGGCGAGTGGACGTCAACGCCAGAAGCTGTACCGGGAGTGAGTCATTTGCCCTAGTCATTGGTCTGTTTGTTGTTGTGGAGTAGTTTTGATGTCTTTTATCCATTTTCTTACGATAAATTAAAAATATCGTCCCTTTGTGTGGTTTTAAGCGTGATTTTAGGATCAACAAAATTCGGCAGCCGCCCTTGGCGGCCCTTGCCTTTTATTTGATCGCACTGCAATTTTCTGTTTCCTAAGAGGTGCGGGGGACAAGGCTATGATGTTTCGAGCTGCACTTGGCTACACGATTACATTGTTTGTCAGTGCTTACAAATAGTTTTTTTGTTTGTTTTTTAAATTTAGTGAAAAAATCCGCTTATGAAATGGCAATGTCCACACTGTACTGCCCGCTGTACTATCGGACTAGACAGGTCTGCATCTCATTGTTGCTTGTGTTGCGGATTTTGGCCCATAATATGGCCTCGGACCATAGGGTCCATGACCATATTTGAATATGGGGGTATGAATTAGTATTCAGCCAAAAGGTTTAAATTTATATAGGATCAAAATAACTTTACCTTAATGGCTTCCTAAGAAGATTTTTAATCATTTTAGGTTGGGAAGAAAAGTTTACCATATCTCCAATGTATTTTTAGTTGATTCTTTTCGTCATTTCGTCCTCTTAGTTAACTGTGTAGGTCGCCATTTTGTCGCTCTAAGGTTAATTGTGTAATCAATTGGATGCATTCCATTCGCTATAGGGGAGGTCGGTCACGTTTGCCCGCATATTATATGCACATTGGGACCAGAGTTTAGAGGGTTTGGAGTAAGGGGAATGATTCGCGGTTAGAGGTTAGGGTTAGAGTTAGGTGGGTTAGAGTTGGTTGGGTTAGAGTTAGGGTTAGAGTTAGGGTTAGGTTAGAGGTAGTTGGGTTTAGAGTAGGGTTAGAGTTACGGTTAGAGTTAGGGTTAGGTTTAGGGTTAGGGTTAGAGTAAAGGTTTAGCAGTTTAGGGTTTGAGTTTGAGGGTTAGGGTTAGGGGTTTAGTAGGGTTAGAGTTAGGGTTAGGTTAGAGTTAGGGTTAGGTTAGAGTTGGGTTAGGGCTTAGGATAGGGTTTATAGTAGGGATAGGGTTATACAACTTGTCAATCCTACTCCATAGTCAATTCTACACCCACTGCCAATCCTTTAGTACCACAATGATCAACAACTAGTCAATCACATGCTATACCACTAGTCACTCCTAAACCAGATTTTTTTTTTTTTGCTTATTAGTGTCGAATGAACCACTTTTCTTGGACCTTTTTTTAAAATATACTTTCACATTTTCTTGAAAGATGTTCTCTAACAGTTGAAAATACAGAAATATGAAAATTAAAGATTTTGTCGGTGGTTTAGATTTGAAAACATCTTTAATCTAAACAAAATACAAAAAATTGCAATATAAAAACAATTGGCTTATAGTGTCAAAATGAACGACTTTCTTAGACAACTGTTTTAAACTGCCTTTTGGCGGTTATGGAAGAAAGAGTACCCTCTACAGATTCCTAGATTTTGATTTTATCTTTTGTTGTTGTTATAAGTCCGAAAATATAAGCGATGAAAAAAGAAAACCCTGTTTTACGGGCTAGCGGACATTTCGAGTAAGGTCGGTCGGGCGAATTGTTTTTTTTATATTTTTTTTTATTTTCTGGAGCTCAAAATTGGCCTAAATAGCCCCAAAATCTGAAAAATCAGAGAAAAAATGAACATTTTTCAAACAAATTTTCTGAAAAATTTGCCAAAGTGATAAATTTGGGCTAAAAAGGCTGATTTTACATGATTTTGTAAAAACTAAAAAAAAGAAAAATCTACCAAACTGAAAATCAGGATCGGGCAGCCCGTAAACAGTTTGTTTTTTATTTTCTTCGCCTAACTAACATTTTAATTCTCCTCCCCTTTACGTACATCATATAGATTTGTCTGAAAAACACCCCTAAACTCTATTTGGTACTGCCACCTCTATCCTTTGACTTCAAAGGAGCCGTCGCCAATGGTGTTTCTATATTCTAGTATTTTGAACTCCACAAACAAATTCAAATTGAGGTGAATTTAACCAATATTTTCATCTTTAACAGCCATTCCACCTCCCTATGGCCAATTTCCGTCACAATATGACAATATTTTTCAGAAATATTACTCATATTTTTACGTTTCTTTATATATTAATATTATATACATATTAATAGACAGTTTATTTCCACCACAAAACCCTCTTCCCCAAGCAATTACACTGCGTCTAATGGATGCGGAAGACTCTAGAGATTACGGTCCGTTCGAATCCGGCGAGAAACCATGGATAAATTTGTATTTAAGAGTATAAGTCTAATATAAGATATCACTGTAAAGTAAGATAACGGATATGTAAGTCAGCGCGTGGACGGGGAGCGTAGGATATAAGAAAGAAACGAGTCGTGGAAAAGACACACAAAAAGTATTGCGATCATTTTTTTTTTTTGCGTGATTTGGTTTTTTTTTTTTTTTTTTTTTAAAACCCCCTTAAACCCCAGACAACCCACCCCATTTTTTACTCTACCCCCATCAAAAAGTCGCCCTATTTGAGAATGTCGATCTAGTGATATGGGGAGAAAAATTGAGCATTTCGGCTTGTGGCTGATACTAAATTCTTTCCGAATATGTTCCTGGAGCATAAATAATTATCTGGGAATATTCTAAGTCAAACTGCTCCAGGAACATATTTTCCATATATGCTCCTGGAGCATGTGCATTAATTGCCCAGAGCATTATGCTATCATGCTCATGGAGCTAAAATAATCTGGAAAAAATATCTAAGTCAAATATGCTCCAGGATCATATTTGCCATATGCTCCTGGGGCATGTGGCATTTCAAATTTCAATGCTCCAGAACCATATGGTCGCAGGACCATATTTTTTGGGCCAAAAATGCACAAAAGTGGCGGTCTGTTATGCCATGGCGTGTATCTGTTACAGCGTGTGTTTACCACCGGGGAAGGGGGGCAGGGCGCTCATAAAAAGTGACGTACCTGCTTTTGTATACCGACCATTCATGATATCAAGGGCTATCGGGGACAGATTTCTTGCAAAACGGGGTCAGTGACAGTGTAGAGGAAAATAAATTAGAGGCATTTGGTTGGTAATAGTCCTAACTTTGACATAATAAATCCCCTTTTGTTACACACAAAATATAGCGTGGACCAAAACAATAAGGTTTTAAGCAAAAAAGGTGTCATTCAGTGTCAGATCCCTAAAATCTGGGGGAATCTGGGGCATTGGGTGTGGAGACTTAAAAAAATGGTCACTGACTGGGTGACAGATTGGAAAAAAATTGGGTCTATCGACAGGTGCATGAAGCTTGCTAATCATGGTGAGCCCGCCCCCCTTTCAGGGTTCACCAAAAGGTCAACATTTTGTCATTGTGCTTTCTGGATGAGCTACGTTCAAAATGTAGGAGACCATAAGTCACTACTGCATATGTCATTCATGTCCCTCAGGGTCTTCCTCTGGCGGTCTGGCAGAGGGTGGGAAAATGTCCAAAAACTTGGTCATTGCACAAAAAAGGTAAATATTTGCATTTTTATGCACCAGCTACTGAAGTCAAACTTGGTCAAATTGTAGGAGACCACAAGTCACTACTGCCTGTGTCATTCAGGTCCCCCAGGGTCCTCTCCTGGGTCTGGCAGAGGTTGGGGGAATGTCCAAAAATGTCAGCATTGCTCAAAAAGGTAAACATTTTGCATTTCTACACAGAAACGCAGCCAAGCTTTGTCAAATGTAGGAGACTACAATTCTTTCCTGCCAATGTATGGCCATTTTATGTCCTACAATGGTCTTCTCCTGGGTCTGGCAGAGGGTGGGGAAATGTCAAAGTGCCTCCACAAAAGTGTTGAAGTCAGCAAACAGAACTTCTGGCTTTGTTATTTCATTATGAATATGTATTTTCATACAGTTTGATGAATACTGAATAAAATAAAAAGTAATTTTATGAAGTGAAAAAAAGGACAGAGTACATACTCACATTTTGATTGAAGTATGTAAATCACGCCAATATTTTTGACATTTGCTGCAACACATTGCATGTTTTGAAAAAATGTCAAAGAGCATTTTTTCCTGTTTATTTAGCTATTATTTTATTTTGTCATATGTTTTCTCTTTTTGTATTTCTTTTATTGAACAAATAAATAAAGCACGAGGCAATATTTCAACAACACATGGATGTGCGATGGGTTCTTCAGTCACCTATTGTGGTCAACCTTTGTATGGAATTATTCGAACAATTAGCACTAAGGAGTTAATCCGGTAAAATTCCAAGACTTTGGCTGCGATTCGTCGACGACACTTCGTTATCCTTGAAACCAGTGAACTTAACAACTTCTTTGAACATTAACAATGTCGACACACATCAAGTTCACACAGGAAATGTGCAAAGAGGGAAAACTCGCTTTCTGGACTTCTTATTACAATCAACAGTGATCGCACCTTGAACTTGAGCGTGTATAGTAAACCACGCATACCGATCTACTTACAGTTTGGTTCCCATCACCCGCCCCCCCCCTTATAACAAACTTGGTGTAATAAGGACTCTCAATTACAGAGCGGACCACCATCATAAGTGATCCTGTTAACATCAATCAGGAGAAACACCACATAAAAACTGCTCTCAAACCTGTGGTTCCAACTGGTCATTCTTGAAAGCGAACAAGAATACAACCGCAGCTACAACCGCAGCCCGCGCGAGTGAGGAGGGCCAACCAAACAAAAGCCCGGGCCACCATCCCCTATATCCTGGTGTTTCGGAGAAGGTTAAATTCAACCTCAAAACTTTTGGTATTGCAACGTCTTTCAAACGCAGCAATACTCTTCGCGGCAAATTAGTTCACGTTAAGGATAAAAGACCTAAGGGAAATGCTCCAAGCTTGATATATGGACCAAATCAGCGAAATTGGCTGCAATGAACTTACGTCGGTGAGACTAAACAATCTGTGAAGGCCAGAAATAAACCAACACGAAGACTAGCACCAACGAAGCGCAAAATTCTGGCTGTTTATTTGCATATCAAGACTCCAACACACAGTGAACCTGGAGTATTTCAATAATTTCTCGATAAGAGTAACCTACCACAAGCGAGGAATCAAGGAAACCATATGGGAGAGAATTGATAACCCGACCCTCAATAAGAAAGGGGGGCCGACGCCATAGTTTATCTCATGTGTGGGATCGAGCACTTCGTTACGTCACTATGCCTTCTGTCACATATCAATTCCAAAAATCAGATGCCTGTTGAAGACCTTGGTATGGTCGCAACGTCGCACAGTTGCAAAGTAAGTTCCAGTTCTAGATTTATTTTACTTCACATAAAAAAGCAAGGCTGTTGACATTTCAAGTTAAAGAGGGACTTCATTTATATATAACATACCCTAAAATGCTTGCATGGATGACCTCAAACATTTCCTATTTTTGGCTGGTTTAAACCGGTTATGCTGGTTTAAACCAGTTTATGCGGGTTTAAACCATTTCTGGCAAAAAAAAAAAGGCCACCCTTAATATTTTCCACATTTTACGCTTTACAAACGAATTGAGTCACAGGCAAAGGACTGGAGGTCAGAACGTAGTGTACGGTATGATCAATAATTTTTAGTGGCTACTCGAGTCAGTCATAGCTTCCAGCCTCAAGTCAAAAGTATATAAAAAAAAAAACAAATTTGGAGTCGACTCGAACCCAAGTCAGTGACGTGACTTGTTACCACACAGTCAACACTGAATTTATTTTAATTTATTCCAAAAGTAAGTGACTGCCGGTACTTGAAGCTTTATTCCATCATGTAGGCTCCCGCATATCCGTGATGTAAGTATTAGATATTCGACATTGACAATTTAACAATGCCTGGGAGAACTCACATAGATAAATTCTCCTTTCTAACAACACTTTAGTCTTCTCCTCCTCTTCTTCCTGACCTTAAGACCAAATCTTTGCTCCCCTGCACTAAATAACTAAAATAGCCTCTGGACTGGAACTTGGTACTTGCAGGGCGGATCCCAGGGTGTGCCGACGGCCGCGGCCCCCCTTTCCCACTCTGAAAAAGAAAAAGGAGAGAGAGAAAAGAAAGAAAGGAAAGAAAGAAGAAATCTTGTACAGATATCAGAAATCTGGGTGATTTTGACCTAGTTTTTTTTCAAAAATTTTCGAGTCCGAGAGGGGAACCCCCGCCTCGGGCACCCCACCAGCTTCGCGGTGCGTTGTCGCCTTAGAATAATATTTCCAATTATATCCGGCCCCCTTCAAAAAAAGTGCTGGATCCGCCCCTGTACTTGTGTAGGCCTACCCCAGAATGTGACGGTCCACATTCTGGTGTAGGGCCTACCATACGTTGTCACTGTTTTTTCTAAAGTTCTTATAATGTGAATTAAGTAAGTTTAACTTTTCCTCCCTGTTTTGACACCACTCACCCTTCCACTGAAAAACATAGATAGGTATGCCACTTGAGACTAGACCTTTAATAGTCTCAGCAAGTATTTGGTCATCCTCCCTCCCCACCTCCCTTCCCAGCTGGCTGCCCGTCTAGCTATCTATGCGCATCGACTTGTCCCTTCTGGGGGGGTGTAAACCATACATAACCAACGAAGTATACATTTTGGTTAGATACAGAAATAAATTTTAAGTTCCTTTGTTGCAGTTATAGGGATCTATAGATTGACTTTGCAAAAAAAATGGGGTGTGGTTTTGGTGACTTACAAGCTCGTCAATGTGGGGATCCCTCTTTAAGCCTCACTGTTTTTGATCTTGATTCCATACTAGTTATTATTTGTGATTGCAAAAGCAAGCGTGCACAGATTCAAATCACCATATTTTGTATTGCCAGAAATTTTTTTTTAAAGTTTGAACCTTTTCCACCAATCAACAGGTTGCTTCCTCCAAGTTTTCTTTGATAGTCCAGATGTAAGGCCCGTTTGCAGACCAGGATGAATCAATTGTCCTTTTACTGGATAATCACATGACTCTAACTCTGATGCTTCAAGCTCCAACTCCGAATCTGAGCTCCAAACACAACTCCAAATCAGATGCTCCCATTTCCAACTCTGATGCTTCACATTCCATCTCCGAGGTAAGTAAAATACTTCCGCAATGGTCTGTTGCATTAGTAGGCCTCTGACTGGACAGAAATGATGTAGGGTTTTAATAGCATCATAACAATGAAATTTTGATAAGATGTAAAAAAATAAAATCTGTAGTTAATACCATGATGTGATGGTATATGCCTTAAATGCAGCTAGCTGAATAGTCACATTCAAACAGTCATGCTTTAAAAATTGAATAATTATTTTGCATGCTGATTATTACAGGGTGGTCCGAACTCACGGTTTCGGCCGATCGAAGAAAATTTAACATATTTTCTCTCAACATTTTTATGTTGATATTATTCGTGGAGTTATTTCCACCATCCCCTGATATGACCCATTTTTAAGATTGCCCGCTTACAGCCAGTACCAACTCATTTAAAACACTGAAGAAATGCTAGGGGCCTATATTAATCACAGTGACATGACAAGAAAGAAGTGTTTTTTGTTCCTGGTTGCAGTGATTCTCATGTACTCATTGCACTACATACAATCTTTATCGAAAAAAAAAAAAAATCAAATGATTTGGCCTTCACCTTGACGACCAGTTGAATGATTATTAAGGAGCTCTGATGTTAATTGAATGTTGTTTCATACATCTTTGAACATGCCAATCCAATGAAAATATATTTCTGCAATAAGATACTAATACCGTATTTGAAAAACATACACATGTTGCTCTTCTTGGCGTGCTGCATCATGATCATGAAATGAAATATCAAAATGCTAGGATGACTTGCACTTTTAAGCTTCACATCATTTGTCCAAGACCAACACAATGACCCATTAATTTGCCTTTCACATTTGTTGAAATTTGACCTTTGACCTCTGATCAAGTACCCTTAGGTCGTACAAGAGGTCACCGTGACCTATTACTGTTTTGTGCAAAACTACCAAATTTTTTATTTATTATTTATGATTATTTATGACAACAGTAGATTTGCCATTTGTCATTGTTTGAAATGTGATCTTCGTTTGACCTCTGACCCCTTAACCGTAGGTTTTACAAAGAGGTCAATGTGGACACTTTTGCATTTTCGTCCAAGACCAACACAATAACACTTAGATTTCACTTGACATTGGTCGTAATTTGACCTTTTTTACCTCTAGTACCCAAGAACTTTAACCTTGGAAATTCAAACACTACCTGGGTATGGTTTTTCACTTGACCAATCTGGGTCCAGAGGCTCTGTAGTTTTTTGAGTTACAGGATCGCAACGATTTGGTCTTACAAGGAAAAAAACTAAATGCGAGACCATTATATCTATGCTGGGGTTTCACCAGCATATCATAACGGAAGCCACCAGAAGCATGTCTATCAGTTTCACCTGGCATAGATAAATGCAAAGTATGCCTAATATGAAATTTGTTTCTTTCCAATTGGAAACACGCGGTATCCAAGGATGGTTATGACTGTCCACTAGCCAGGTCCCGTTTTCAGATTATAGGTCAGTTAATGGCCCATTTTCTTGACCAATCCTGTTGACTCTGAGCCTGGAATAATGATGCAAACTGCAACTCCGAGCCTGGGGTAAGAATTATGCTGCCTTTACTCTCATATTACTAAAGGGTAAGGTCTCTCTCTCTCCTCTCTCTTTTCTCTCTCTTTCCTCTCTCCCTCAGTCCATGAATAAAACTAATAGCATAACAGCAGGGGTGCGGGGGGCAGGGCAATGTGCCCCCTCAGAGGCTGTGACGGACAAAATTATCCCAAAAATCATGTGAAAATTGAATCAGCCTTTTTTGGTCGGCTCGCAGGGAAATTTTTACTTCCAACTGGAAATTCTACTCAAACCGAGTAATTGGCCCCCTAGGCCACTGTACTGTTTACGCCCCTTGTACTCAATGAATCACATATAATGATAGAAGAGTTATCAAAGAGGGTCAGTGGGTAGGTTTAATATAGAGGGCTACGAGATCAAAGGTCATTCGGGATCAAATTGCCTTAAGGTGGCCAAACTTGATCAGAGTACGCAATGACCATAGGTGAATCCATCTACTTAGGTCATTAGGTCATGACGAGGTCACTTGGGGTCAACAGGCTAATCCCCGGCTATTTATGTTAGGTGAAAGAACCATCATAAATATTTCAGTTATTCCAAGAAGATTAACCTCAGAACCGCAGCTATGCAGTGTGGTGATAGTATTGATGTCTGTTTTTTTCTCACAGTGCTTTTTGAATATTGTTAGTGGTTTTAATGTGCAGTGTGTAGCATGAAGGCAGAGCCACAAAAGTATTGTATATGGCTGGGTGTACTGTGGCTAGCAAATGTTCTGGCAAAGTTGTAGCAGGGAAGTATATATTCTATTCCCTGATTGTAGAATGCTCCTGTTACAGCTTGTTACTGAGGCATGGGTGAATGCGTAGTATAATCAATCTTAGCCAACCAATTGTGTTTTGATTTGTAGTCCAAAGAGTAAAATAGTTTTTTTTTGTTTTAGTGTTTTTCTTGTCTACCTGTATTTTTACGATTTGCTGCTCTGGTGTAGGGGATTGCATTGAAAATGAGGAGACAAGTAATTTGAAAGGTTGCCTATGTTTGGGTAAATTTCAAAATGCACCAAAATAGTTTTTTTGAGTATTATTATTTTAGCCTGAACACTCTTTCGTGGTATTTAGCCAGCGGTAAGGGAGAAACAAAGGGAGAAAGTGAAAGAGAAAGTTGTGTGGCGGAGCCGGTAGTCGAACCCGGCCGCCCACGTGGCAACGCTCATCGGGGTCCCTGACCCACCGCTCAATCGCTGGCCATCCCAGCATTTTGTGCCTATATGCCTCGCTTGAAGACCAATGCATCATTGGGACGTAGTTTTTATTTTCCACGGTATTGCACTTTGTATTTATATGTTCGGTTAAGTAATTATTATGTAATTGCAAACCAAACATGATATGAATTTAACAACACATGTTATTGTTATTTTTTTGTTAATCACAGGTAGGAACCCATCTCCTGCCCTGCTTAATGAGTATTTCATTTTTGGTGGACGCAGTAACCAGCAGTAGCCGTCAGCCTTGTTTTGAATCAGCAGGAATGTTCTTGCGAGGGCAGGTCGGGAAATTTTAATTCAGTGCATAGAAACATGAGTTGGTACCACTTCAGACCTACAGTTCGGAGTTTGGGGAGGAAACGGTCAGCGCCCGTATTGGTAGTGTTCATATTTTTACGATGGTACAAAATTCAAAGTTGGTCCAATTTCTGTCAAGCTGTGTCCAAATTGTTTTCTCACAGAGATTACGAAAAAGAATGTTTACCGATCTAAAATGTTTGCTTATCAGGTACATTTCTCCAAGGGCCACTGGTCATCGATTGTATTGACCATTAACTCTTTGACCCTATAACTTCAAAGTAAACCGCAGATGGGTCAAACCATTCTTTTTCTGTATCGTTGATGAAAAAATACACTTTTACGCAAGTTTAATAGAAATGGACTCCACTGAACTTTACCTGAACAACTGAAAATTGACCCTTATTGGCCACTGACTGTTTTTTATACCATAACTCCGCAACATTGGGTCGGAATGTGGTACAAATTATACTTGTTCTTATCCTGTGCCCGCACTTGATTTTCATTTCATCAAGATTGGAGCATTTTTCCATTTTTTACCCCATATAGGACCTAATAACAGTAACCGACCAAAGCTACTCTTTGAAATTGATACCAATGCTTGTGTGATGTAATCCATAGTATATAGAATCTTATTTGCGGGAGCTAAAGTCTCTTCACATCCAATGGGTGACTGCATGTTGAGAAGACTGCTTTCAAAATAGCCTGCCATGTATTGGTCACGTTTAATTGGTAACCTTTATTAAAGGTCCATTTCAACTGATGGTGAATGGGAACTACAAGCTCTTTTAATGATACACATGAGTGAAGTGAATACTCTCCATTGTAATTTTAGACCTATGTAACCCAATATTTAATCATTAATATTTTGATGTTAACGAACAATTCAGGAAACAGTAAATACTTTTCTCCTATTTGCATTCACCACAAATAAAAGTGGCTACAGACGCCCAAAGATATGTGAGAATATCATGCAATCAGTGCACAGACAAGTTGTTAAACAAAACCAACACATACTGTACTCTGTATTGCCGTATTTTCTTAATTTTTTATGATAGACTCTACTTATAACAGTGGGTATAGGATGTTGTCGAGGGAGCAAAGTCGGCACTCTCTGGGTCCCTTTAAACGACAAAAGACACACGTAAACTGAAACCACAAACACAGTGTTAAGGAAGAACCACAAATCGTGAAAAAAAAACAAAGCGTGCAAAATGTTCGTCAACCACACCAAGCAACAGTAAGTGCTTTTGTGTCATCTGAGGTACACACCAGCTGTCATTTTCGATTAACACTAAGCAACAGAAAGTGGCTTTTTTTGTGTCATCTGATTTTCTGTTTTAGCATGGCGGGGGAGGGGGCTTTATTCCCTATGCTACAAGGTAGGTACTTGTCGATGTTTTATGGCACAAAATCTCTTGATAGCCTTTAGCTTGGTTAGACGTTTGTAACTAAAATGTTTCTCACAGTGAAGGTTCACCCATAATTTATACCAGAGTATTACAACATCATCAGATTACGTTATGCTTACTCAGCTGTAAATTTCATTTTGAAATTTTGACCTCTGTTTATGCAAAGGATTCCCCCTTTACTGGGGACCATGACTGTTTTTAGTATTTTTTCTTGATTATGTAACAAATAAACGGCACACTTTAGATGCACCGGATGCACTGGGCAGTGGAACATCCCTCCCCTTCCCTCATCACATTATCCCTAT
This sequence comes from Ophioderma brevispina, assembly GCA_023653785.1. Classification (NCBI taxonomy): domain Eukaryota; kingdom Metazoa; phylum Echinodermata; class Ophiuroidea; order Amphilepidida; family Ophiodermatidae; genus Ophioderma; species Ophioderma brevispina. The sequence continues at coordinate 55,380 of JAMKCH010077222.1, read as the reverse complement.
TCCCCCTTTGTTTATACTGTATCGGGATCTTATTTTACTTTCATTTGGTCCGCATCATACTTTTTGGTTGTGTAGATTCCTAAAAAATCATCATTAATGTTTTGAGTTGTGTTAATTACATTCGTTCCAATCAATAACATGTTACTTACGTTTGTGGATTATAAGCTCCATTTCCCTTGTTCTCTTTCCATTTGCTTTTCTGCATGCGCCTGCATCTTAATACTCCTGCGCTTTTCTTATTCCGCAACTCCCCTCACTCACTCTTGCTTAATACATGTTCCGGTTCTATTTATTTATAATTTCTATCCTTCAACAATTTAATGATGCGCTGTTTTTGCTAAGTTGATTTATGTATTATTATACACGGCCTTTGCTATTATAACGTATCATTCACTGTTAATTCATTGATACACCTTATTATTGCCCATTAATACTTATGTTTATTATACAACCTCCTTCACGCAAATATTTTTTCAGTTTAAAGATTGATAATTGTACCCTTAGATCGCCTTGATTAGTTCTTGATGAGCACTGTCATTTACATTTCATTCCTTAATTCAGTGTTTTTATTTAATACGTTTTTTGTTATTTATTATAAGTGCAGCGCATGTGAACCGGAGAGACATTAAATACCTACTTGCCTTCTCCGTCGCTCTTTGAGCTTGTCTGCGTTTTCCCGTTTTTGTTCCATCTATCCCTTCGCGGCTGTTTGTGCTCCTCCCAAGTGACCTTATTGTCATGTGCTCCGAGTCATGGGCCTATACTACAATCCAATTTGCTTTATCGACTAACACTTATATGTATATCCATTGCCCTAGTTCTATTGTAGCGCATTATATTATATATTTGGTTTGGTTGCATGCACTCCCCTCTCCCGGCTTTTATTATTTTTTCCTGTTTACGTATACAAATAAAGGCACATTTCAGATGTACATGGATGCCTGGTATGTGAGAACAATCCCTCCTTATCCTCATACATTATCCTATATCTGCTTTTTTGTTCACTGTTAAACTGTATCAGGATCTTATTTGACTTTTTTGGCGTTACGACGTAAGTCTATAACAGAGTTCTGGGTGATAGATCAATATTGTTCATCAAATTATTTCCATTACGACCATAGAAACAAAACAGTGATATGGAGGAGTCGAGCAAAGGTCTATAGGGCCCCAACACGCACCCCCCCTTGAATACATTAACACGCAATAAACAGGGCATAACTATCAATAAATGCACAGAAAGTGTACCCTTGTAACACTTGTAACACTTTCTTGTTAGATCTAGTCAATACCTTGGTTCACTGTAGTTGTCTGGGAACTCTTGCATGCATTGGTTAGTAGGTCCTCTACCAGAACAGGAACCCTTTGGACATCAAGGTTCATACTGTCAAGTGTAAGTGTGTTGGCCTGGATGTTTGTTTTGGTATAGATAGCCAGGGTCATTCAGACCCTGTCACACCATTTCTTTCATATTATAGCAATGCCCTAGTATTTTTACACTAGTAGGTACCGGTATTTCAATAACATATTATTTGTCCACACATTGAGTATGTTACCTTGGAAAGGGGGAGTGGGGGGGTCTTAAATTAGAACTTTTCTTTGTCTGACAACTAAAATATGATTCTTTTGTTTTAATTCCACTTCATCATTTTATGAACTATTGTTTTTTTGCTACTATGTGGGCATTTGGTGTGTGATTGCATGTGTTTGTGTGGGGTGTGTGTGATTGGAAATTAAGGTAATGTAAAAAATGTGGTAGATACAAATTAAAAATGTGGTATGAACAAAACAATTAAATGTACAGGTTGGGGAGGGAGTTTCTCACATTGGCAAGGAATATGGTACTCAATTGGAGGAAGTATTGTTATGTCCCGCCATAGTCCCCCTCATTTAAAGGGGTCTTTTTCAGTTCCAGTGATCCCATTTTAATACCATTTCAATTTCCAGAGATCCTACTTTCCATGTCCAAAGCCATATTCTACCAATTTTATTCAAAAATCCTCAAAAGTAGCTAGAAATAAAGGGAGATCGCAGCTTATTCTGACTTTTTCTGACAACCTAGTTTCGGAGACCCCTTTTTTTGGGCCTCAACTCAAATTCCCCCCCCCCCCCCCGGTACAGGTTTATTAAGAAAAGCCAAAATTGAAAAAAAAAACGAAGACCAAAGTTGCAGGAGATTTCTGTACGCAAAATTTTATAAGTACTTCATTTGACAGGCTCAGTGAATATTACTTTTTCATGATTCTGTGTGGACAGGTGGGAAAGTTTTCCTAAAAAAATGGTTGATTTGGTAGTAATTGGTGGCTGACAGGAAGGGGATGCCTATACAATGCCATTTAGCTTCATAACATAGATCATTGTTTTAATAACTCTTGACGCATTCCTGACGTGAGGATGTAAGTTTTTGCTCTGCATTTTCTGGGAAAGGAAAATTGGGGAAGATGCAAATGGAAGAACATACATTTTCTTTCAAATTGTAATAAGTTGGAAACAGCAGTTAAGGGGCATTTCGTGATCCCAGCCTCGTCCCCCCACTTCCCTAAAAGATGTTTGAGATTTTTAATAATCATCTGCACCGTTAGCCTTAGTAAGCCACGTGTGCCCAATCTAACACGTGCAAATCTGTCGCATCTGTACGAAATTCGCAATTTTGTATTTTCTGTCCGTAAACTGAGAGAAATAGCACATAGCCATTGGGACCATGGGAAACGAGCATTGCTCATAACACAAACGGCAAGATCGGGATCGGCTCAATTTTGGAATAAGCTTTTCTCAAAGATATCTAGTGATCAAGGAGGGGATACAACAGAGGTGCTGAAATCACGAAATGGCACCTTTAATGTGTACTGTACGTAAATTTCCTGTTACTAAACTCCCTGGCCTGGGCCATACACCAGCCCTTCCTATTCTCAATGTTATCTAAATTTACTGTTTAATCCGATATCCCACCTTAAAAAAAAGCCAATAAATTGTGCTAAAATTAAAGTTTTTTTTAACCTATATACACAATTATTTTGTTAGCGTTTTTGCTGGCCCCTGTTGATGGATACTGAACTCAGTGGTTTGGACAAGGACAAGTCGTATTCCATGGTGTGGTGAAGTTTGTTGGTTGTGGTGGGGGTAGTCAGTAATTGATGAATACAGGATCGATGGTGTTGGTGATGGGTGTTGGTGATGGGTAGTGGCACAGCAGGGATTCAAGTTTTGTTGCCAGAAGTAGGCCACATACATTTATTTTGGAGGCCATTTTACCATATTTTGGTGTTTTTCTTTGATTTACTGAGGATTTGCATTTTTAGACAAAACCAGAATGATAAGAAATTTTCCAAGTATCCAAAATCATATTTTTGTTTTATAACTAATTAATTGGGGGGGGGGGGGACAATCAAGTATGATTTGCAACTGTCTTTACTTGCCATTTAGACAATTTGCGCAATTTCTGGGAACCCTTTTCATTTATTTTTTTAAATTAAAATGACAAAAAGTGCATTTTACATTTAGGTTTTTGGACTACCTACTGGAACAACTTGATTTTTTGTTGGGCCTTAACAATGAACAAATTTCACTTTCTATAGGCCTATCTCCCTAACATCCTTTTCTGAAAAGACTACATACCTGACATCACCGCAAAAATGTTGTACATTATTTGTTTAGATATAGGGCAATTTCTCCCTAAAACAAGACGGATCACAGCTCCGTGATTTTCAAAAAGTGAAAAATGCAGTTATGACGTTAGGATATGGGAATTATCACTTACATGCCATTTGTTGCTGTAGGCCTACCTATAAGTAATTTCACTTCATTGTACAACTCAACACCACAATCTGGAGTAAGCCACAGCATCCTTGAGCTCTCTTTCATTATCAGCATCATCCTTTTTGTGGTGGTAAGATTGACTAAAAAGTCATCATTAGTGTTCTGGTTGAGTATTATCATCGTTCCAATCAATAACATGTATTTACGTAAGTTTTGTGTGACTATAGCTTCGGTATTTTTCCCTTGTTTTTCTCTCTTTCCATTTGCTAGCTCTTTTTCTTCGGCATGCGCCTGCATCGTAATGCTCCTGCGCTTTTCTTATACCGCACTCGCCTCACTCACTCTTTCTTATACATGTTCCCGGTCTCTATTTATTTATAATTTCTACCTTTCACAAATTGAATGATGCTCTGTTTGCTAAATCTGATAATGTATTAGTATACACTGCATTTGTTATTATAACTTATATACACTCATTGGCTCATGTAACACTTATTTTTCATTTTCTATATATGTATTATTTCTACAGACCTTCCTTCACTCAATATTTTATTAGTTTGACTGATATTTATATCTTTACATCACGCCTGATAGTTTTGATGAACACGGCAAGTTTCATTTAATTCTAATTCAGTGTTTATTATTGTTTTTTTATTTTATTATGTGCTCGCATGTGTCTCGGAGAGACATTAATCCCTACTTGGGCAATGCTTCTTCGCCGTTTTAAGCTTGTTTTTGCGTTTTCCCGTTTTTGCTCCATCTATCCTTTTGCGGGTGTCTGTTTGGTGCTCTCCCAAGTGGCTTATCAATGTTCCTTCGAGTCAAGGGCCTACTATAAAACTTTCTTTATCCATCACACTAAGAGCTTAACTGTATTACACTGGTAAGATTATATTATTATAGTTACTTGGATGGTCAATGCACTTCCCTCTCCCTACTTTTATTATTTTTCCTTGATTTGTATACAAATAATGGCATATGTTCAGATGACAGCAGATCACTGGTAATTTGGAACAATCCCTCCCTTCCCTCTTACATTATCTCTCATCTCTCTTGTTCACTGTTAAAACTGTTTCGGGACTTATTTGACTTTTATTTTTGATTTCCACATCATACTTTTTTTGTGTGGTGGTAGATTTGACTAAATAGTTCCATCTTTAGTGTCTGGTTGTGTTAATTACAGTCGTTCCAACCCATACATACATACGTAAGTTTGTGTGAGCATAGCTGTGGCAGTTGCCCTTGTTTCTCTTTTTCATTTGCTTGTTTCTCGCAGCGCCTGCTTCTTAATGCTCTTGCGCTTTTCTATACCGCAACCCCTCACCCAGTCTTGCTTAATACATGTTCCGGGTTTCTATTTATTTTATAATTTTTAATCTTCACGATTTATGATGCTCTGTTTGTCTAATTTGATATGTATTATTATACACGCCTTTATTATTTAACTTATACACTTATTTTCATGTAGCATGTAAATTCTCACAAGCCATTGCTTCTGCAACCAGACCCTTTGCACAAATATTTTGTACAGTTTCGATTGATAATTATGTACCTTACATCGCCTAATTTTTGTTTATTATATGTGTTTTTTTGTTATTTATTATGTGTCCAGCATGTGGACTCGGAAAGACACTAATGATTTTCTGGACATGCTTCCCCGCCTCTTTGTTTACGTATCTCTGTCCATTCATCCCATTCAATCACATATACCAACCCCCCCGCCCTCACGCATGTGGACATATTTTTTTTTTCATAGACCATTTAACTGACTTTCAGTTCTGTTTAAACAACTTATTGCGGTTCATAAACTGCCTCTTTTTGGTCCCCCAATTCCCCATTTTTTGGTTTTTTTCCCTCCCATTCCCTAATTGAATTTCATTGTATTTTTTCTCTAATTTTTGTTTGCTCGTTGACCCAATTTGTGTAACCACCTTGTACAATTTGAATGTCTGACCCTTTCCTCTGCATCTACAGACTTTTTCTTTTGACAGCTCTCTACATCCCTCCCCCTCATCTGACAGCAATTACGTAACCGAGACTGATCCTATTTCTAGCCAGTACTACACTTCTTAGAACCTTCATACCCACAGCCCAGCATCTCTAATTCTAGTCTTCTCTCTTTCACTTCAAATGCAGTAGCCTAAGTAAAAGCAGATGACCTAGTTTAACTACATTGCTTCCTTCCCGCAACTTTGATATCTATGGTTTGCTCCGAAACTTGTTCAAACTCCGAAGAAGAAGCTTCCCTCATTTGACCTTGTGGTAACTACTCTGTAGAAAATTCAATTCTTCATGTCCGTCGTGGAGGAGTGTCTTCTTTTTGTGTCCCCTGTCTTATCTATGTAAATATACCTGACCTTCCAGTTAATTGCGCTGACTGTGATTCTCTTTTATTGAAGTTTCTACCAATTCCTCTAAGTTTATGTTGGTGTAGTCTACAAACCCGATTATGTCGTTTTTTCCCGATTTCATTAAGAACCTCACACGACCCTTATCACCATTTCCCATGAAAGAGAAGATCTGTTACCTTATGGGTGATTTCAACATCAATCTTTTGGCTCATCAACGGAGTCCCCAGTGAGAGAATTTATTAATTTAATTATTCCATGAATTGTTATTCCCTCTATTTGATCCGTCAACTCGAATAAGACAATAAACATGGTCCACACAAGTGTCAGCGATATATCAATCGACAACATCTTCACCAACGACATCGGTGATTCGCTTAACATCAATTCAGTGTGTATTATTATTACTGACTCATCTCCGATCATTTTCCAATCTTATCACTAAATTCAAATATTCTATACATATACACCATCGCCGAAATCCCACTCAGTCCATTCACGCCAACTCAAGCCTATTAATATCAGTCTCTCTTACACCATGCTCCTTTCCACTGCTGATTGGCATAATAATTGGACTCCACATACCCTGAGGCAGGCCAATACAGTATATTTGAGAATAAATTTCAAACATTGTTTGACAGCCATTGTCCTATTATCAATAAAAGAATTCCAAACGTATACACCTAAAAAGCCCCTGGGTTACCAAAGTTTTAATCAAATCTATTAAAACTAAAGATAAACTCTCTAAACTTTACTGTTCCAAACCAACTACCGAGAATAAGTTATACCGTATAAGTTAATATACAAAGTACCAGTAACCCACTGGCACCTAAAACTCACACGTCGTCTCAGCAAAAATCCTCATCTCATCTAAATTGAAGACACAGAAATAATACCAACTAATGTGTGGAAAACTTTGCACATTTTATTAGTACGTAAGAAACAACTAAACATAACGATTGTTTTTCCTTAACTAAGCATTTAAAGACTTACAATAATACTGAACTTGCGAAATTTTAATGACTTTTTTGCACCATTGGTAACACTTGCTGAAAAAATTCCTAATCCTCCACAACCTTCAAACCACCATCTTGCCTTAACTCTAATAAGTTTATTTATGTCCCTACTTCCCCTGGGAGATTATAAACTAACCTCTAAACTTAAAGCTTCGTTACAGTATGGGAACGGACGGTAATTAGCAGCACGCTACGAAAACCAATTGTTCCATCAATATGGAAGGTCACTGCCCTATTTTTAACTTATCATACACGGTACTGTGCCTCCCATAAAATAGCCAATGTGACCCCTATTTAAAGCGGGTGATACATGATTTCTCAACTTAGGCCTATATCCCTTTTGGCCAATGTTGATTAACTTCTCTAAAAAGTTGTAGTATGTCCGTTTATTTAACTTTATCACCAAGAATAACACCTTACTTCTCAACAATTTGGCTTTAGGCCTAACGATCTACTTTCATGGGCAACAACAAACTTTACTGTCCTATTGCAGCAAAATTTAGATAACAAGTTACATACAATTGCAATTTTTCTTGATCTAAGCAAGGCCTTTGATACCATCACCATGAAATTCTTCTATCTAAACTTTATGATTATGGTATCAAGGCCTTGCAAACGATTGGATGATAAGCTACCTGACGGCATATATCAACGAGTGATCTACCACAACATTACCACCACTCTGAACTTTCCCTTCCCGTCCCTCATCCACCTTCGGTTTTCCTGCCTCGGGCTCTATACGTGGCCCTCTCTTATTCTACTTTACATAAATGATTTAACCCCTCATTCTAAATTCCCCCAGTTTAGTTTATTTGCTGAATGACACGAAATTGATTTTCCCACTCAGAAGAACCTGCTTAAAACTTGAGTCAAATAATTAACACTGAACTTAAACAAATATCTACCTGGTTTAAGCTACATAAACTTTCTCTCCAATATACACCAGATCATCGATTATTCAGAATCCTATTCAAGTGATGGTTTTCAAAGAGGACAATGTTGTTTTGTGAACCCTTACTTTACTTACAATGGAAAATACAATGATAAACAAATTAACTTGTTACAAAATGTTTGGTAATTGAGAACATTGGGGGTTCTCAAACCACACTATTGCCCCTCGTATGTGATCACAAAATGTGTAACATTTAACGTTATGGGGTTTAAAAGGTCCATTTAGGGGTTAATGGGTGTCATTGCTCTGAACACACCCCTGAGTCAGTGAAGCTTTCTGATCAAGCTAGCTGCAATCGACTCAATTGTTAAGGCAGAAAGAAATTATTTAATTTAACCCAAACTGACAAAATGCCCCTTTAATTAACATTGGCACACATGGAGGCTTTGACCCTAATCGTGTTAAAAACTCCAATATGGGGTGCAACCGCCGACTCATGACCCATAGATAGGGTCACAAGCACTGACTCTACACATGGATAACAGTCTGAGTCAACCGACTGAAACAACAGAAGTTGCTTTTTTCCACCTTTTAAAAACAATATGGCGGAAAACAATTCATACACCTGCCCTGGTGTGCCATAGTCCTAACAGATCTCTATTGTTTATACTAAATTTCCTCTAACTTGACAATAAGGTGAAGCCACATTTGTGCAGGGCAAAATGCAACTTCCTGTGGTTTCAATCGGGGACTATTCAACGGTGCGCAAGCTCGCTATCCATGTGTAGAGGTAGTGGTCACTAGTCAACATGTTGAGTGAAATTAAACAAGTAAACTACACATGAATTTGGATTTCAATCATGTGACCTTTGAAATCCATCTTTAAGACCAGTGATCTTCCAAAAAAGAGTCAAAATATTTGAAATTTGCAGAAATAAGCTTAAATTGAAGGATTAGGTCTGTAGAAATTTCATAAGTTATTTTTTTCCACTGTAAGAACTGACAGAAAAGAGAGAAAGAGTAAGTGTTCAACAGGTTTCATACTTCCATTAATTATTGTAGTAATAAGTGTCCGTTACGGACAGTAATATCTAAATTGCCTATTCTTGTCCGGATAGGATGCATTTAGTCTTGCCACTTGTAGATATGTAGTATACCTATCCTTGTTGTCAGGTTTTTGATGATTTGTTTTTTTTTCGATTTTCCCGATTTGCCCCAATCACTGATGTGCCTTTAAAACCTGGTATGGGTTGGGGCCCTTGGATCTTCCTGACCAATATTGTGATTATAGTAGCAATTAAATCTGACAGAAAACCAAATTCATAAATTATCATAGAATGCCCCCTAAACTTAAGTGTAAAAGAAGGCCTTGTGCCCTCCCATTTGTGTAATGAACCACCCCCCTCCTCCCCTCCCTCCCCCCCCCCCCACCCCCCCGGAACCCCCCCCCCCCCCCCCCCGCCCCCCCCGCCCCATCACACCCCCCCCCGAAAACCACTTGGCCGGTGAAATTTTTTTAGCAACTCTGGTCCCTGATGATGAAGTACATCAAACTACCCATAAACAGGAAAAAAAAAATCAAAATGATTTTGAACGTGCACGCCAAGGCTCCCGCCAAAAAGGTAAACAAGCACTTTCCCTGAAGACTTTTTTTTCATCAAATTTGGCTCATAATAGGAAATCATCAATAATTTAGATTCTGAAATAAAAATTTTAAAAAGAAAGCCACCAAGTACATTAAAGGGCCAAACAAATTTTGAAAGTGCCACCAAAATTATTAATTACACTAATTAGCATAATAACACCATGGCCGATTTGAATTTTTTTTTTTTCCACCAAAATACGCGCAACTGATATTTAGTCAATTACATAAAACTTGGGCAAAATAATTCACACCATTAAAAAATGGTGCACAAAAAACAAAATGTTGGTCCAACGTGGACCCCCCCCCCCAATAACACTTAATTGTTAATTACCAAATCTGTGACACCCTAGATGAAACCGTGGACGCAAAAGGGGTTCTTCTGCCTCATTTGGTTGAAATTTGCTCAAGATCTTGGGGCAGGAGATAAAAAACAATTGCAACACTTTAAACCAAAATGACCGGACAGACACAAAACAAACATCATCTGTTTTACACGACTAAATAATAGGTTTATTCTGTTAACAAAAACTAAAGGTGAGGACAAAAGATCACTTTTCAAAAGTCCACTAATTAGTTAATTCTCTGAATTAGCTAATATGCATGCATGCATGATGCAATCATGCATACCACGACACCACACACACACACACACACACAAATTGTTCTTGGGTCTTGCTTCTTAGCAAAACAGATTTATGTTCAGTTGTTATTCTTATTTGACAATTCTTTACACACACATACCTCCTCCCAAATCCCCATGACCAGGGACCTTGCAGGTCCCAGAAAAAATTGACAACTGCATGAAAATTTTTCAAAAGGTAAGGAAAAATAAAAAAACAAAAAAAACACAGAATTAAACACCCTAAATTTATACCAAAAAGTTCAATACGGGCTCAGATTTCACCAGAGTGTGTCAAAATACTGGCCAGTGATAGACAGTGGCTAAATTGCTGTGATGTGTGTCACTTCATGCACATATTTGACCGAAAATTTTGCCCACTCTTTTGAATGTCCCAGCAAACAGAACATTTTTTTGTAGGCCCTGCAACCACCACATGTAGTGAGGCACATGCACACCTACACACATTGTAGCACACCCTATGACACCGCCAGAGATATGGGCACAGACCAGGCATACAGACAATGACACACATACCACACCCCACACAAATACACGGACACACACATACACACACAGAGGAAAGGTTAGTGGATCAGGGAAATCCCGACATTTATTTTAAATTGAGAACGAAATAATTTGGATTGTAAAGGGGTAGAGGATATCTAAATAAGCAATGAGCAGTCACTTAGTGTCCAAATCTATGTAGGGTGCTGCACTGGGCTTATATGAAAATACACAAGTTACATTTGAGGAAAATATAAACCCACTTTTAAAAAATTACTCATGTCCAGAAAGGTTTATATTTATGCTAGCTAGTACTAGCTAGATATGCAAATGTGCACAACTGACCCAAAGTACTGAGTGTGTTAACCAAACGACATGCAGAGTCTCCTTGTAAAGTCTTGAACCCTTAGCTAGTGTAAATAAACATACCAGCCACCTGACTAACACAAACTAAGGTCACATTAGACTGCAAATGCTACAAGGGTAGCATTAAACATATAGCAGCTGACAAGTGATTTTGTGCATGCAAAAATGCCACTAATTGTCACCTTGGAAATCAGGGCATAAGTAAAAAAATACCCTCAAAATATTTTATTTTTTTCGGTTTTTTTGAAAAAAATTGTGGCATAGAAAGCACCAGCAATTTCAATAATTGCCAGAACTGTGATTTTCACAAGAATTGAACAAGCTAAAAAAGGACGAGTTTCGATTTTAGTGGCTGCCATTGACTCTAAATCTTCTACTTGATGGGAAAAGCCTATCTATTGATAGTCTGAAAAGACTAATTATATTATTTTAAAAATAAACATATTATAAACCTAAATTGCTTTTAATATTCAAATGATTAATAACTCCAATCCTCATGTTGACCAACCAATTCTTGGCCTAATAATTGACCCTAATATTTCCTGGAATTCCCATACACAGCATGTATCCAAAATAGTTTTTTCCAAATACATTAGTGTGATTCGTAAGGTACGTCCTTATCTTCCCCAGCAGTCACTTAAGACCTCGTTACAATTCTCTCATTCTTCCATATCTGTCATATGTTGCGATGATCTGGGCTGATGATCCTAATAACGCCACTCTTGAATCTGCTTTCTTCTCACAAACGCCGCAAGCCGTACCTGTACCAATTCTCTCTGTCTCGCACATACTGATCCCCTTTTTATCTCTTTTTTACTTTAAAGTGGGCGATATCTATCAACTTCAACTTGCCTCTTTTTTGTCCCAGTATCACCACCAGCCTTCTTCCATTGGATCTTATTTCTGAAGACTTTTTAACGGTGAACACCTGTCCACAATTTATGATACCAGGCCTGCTAATGACCCCTTCATTACACCCACCAACACTTTTCATGCCAGTAATACCTCCAAAATTTCCAAGTCCTAAGCTATGGATGCAAACTGCACTCTGAAACTCCAGAATCCCCCTCCCCATCATCCTTTAAAATTAAGATTTTTTAAAAAAGTATATTGTCAAGCGGTATGATGAAATTCTATAGGATTTCTTTTTATTTTTCCCTTTCTTGTATTTCCTACCTCATATATCCATATCCATATTCACACTTATTATGTTTGATCTCCTCTTAACTTGTCATTCACTCTATAAACATTAAGTCAGACACCATGTTTGTCCATAGTTTTTCCTGTCATGTACATATTGTCTCGTTTGCCCCCCCCATTGGTATTATTTTGGTTTTATTTACTTATTTATAATTTTTTTACCCTTGTGCAGAGGGCACTGCGACTTCACGCCTTGCGTTTATAGCAGTGACCTCGTCCACTCTACCATTTGAATTCCAAAATACTGCTTTGTATTGGTTCTCCTGTAATATTGTCACATATATATAACATGCAAAAGTAAGATATCTGTAACCATTAGTTCTTAAAGTATTACTTTATCTTCTGTATACAACCAAAAGAGATTGCTCCTTGTACATAACTATGGTTATCTGTATTATAAGGTTTATCATTTTTGTTTATACTGTTTTGTGAAAGTGACAAAAGTAAAATATGATGATAATGATATGATATAACGTTTCTGGTCACGAGTCAGGCCCCAGCCCGTACAGGCCGGCTTTTCTGGACCTCTCGCAGTTAATGTTTGTACAAACCATTGTAAAACGCTACCGAAGGCGTCCTAGATCACAATCCAGATTTCGCATACGGCCACTTGTCCATTTTTAGCTCTCTCCAGCGGAGAGCCGCCCTCGGTAAAATCACCCACTAGTGAGAAAACGCCGGGTCTGCTACCTACAAAACTGTTGGCGCAAGACACACTAAACTCTCTGCCCGCACAAAACCCCTGCCCAACGTGGCGGAAGATTTTTGGTTGGAAAAAGCGAAGCCAAGGCAAGCCAATTACTGAATAGTCGTACTTATGCTTGCTTTTTGCTGACTTCTGTTTCCGCAAACAGAGGGGACCTATTGCAATAGAGAATGGGTCCTCTTATGTCCGGCTTAATGCCGTGGCCTCCATGGCTACGGTAAGTGGTATCTATGCTTGAAACTGCAACATTGCCGTGGGCCCTGCCCACGTTAAATGCTAGCTTTGGTGTAAATTTTGAGGGTTAAAGCAGTCTAAAAAATTGAGAACGTTAGGGTTTGTAGGTGGGCGTACTGCAGAGGCCACGGGCTGAAAACACCCTTAGGTCTTCTCGTTTGTTAGACTGTTTTTATTTTAACCCTCAACAATGTTACACCAAAGCTTAGCATTTGACGTGGCGGGCCACGGATTTAACTGGCAGGCCACGGCATGTTAAAACAAGACGGCAAAAGCAAAAGCCCTAACTCTCTTACTTTGTGGGCCTGTTTAAACCCTCAAATTACACCAAAGCTTAGCATTTAACGTTGCCTGGCCACGGCAGCGCTTTTTATTATGATAGGCCTTGCGTGATCTCCACGCAAAAGATTTGCGCACGTTTAACCTATAGGCTTGCGTGAACCCACTGCGAAATTGGCGGAGAAGCTTTAAACTTGCTTACGCGTAAAATTTTACCTATATAGGCCTTGTAAATCTTCTTATTTCGCTGTGAACCAAAAAGAATTTTGTTAGAATCGATTAGTCTAGTGACATTAAATTGCTTATAATTGATTTGGGAGTTTTCCGCTCTGGGGCCGCTTTTGGTTCTCTGGCATCTCGGCCAGTTTCCCGCAGAAGGTGCAATGTTTCTCATTGCATCTCGGACGTCCTCCCGGAAAATGACGCGATGCGTCCTCATTGCATCTCGGCGGTTTCCCGGCAGAAGCTTCGCACTTGGCAATGCGTCTCTCATTGCATTTCTGGGACGTCTTGCCGCAAAATGACGCATGTTCCTGGTTGCATCTGGGATGTCTTCCGGGAAAATGACGCCGATGTTCTCGTTGCATCTGGGACGTCTTGCCGAAAATGACGCGATTGTTTTCCTCGTTGCATTCTGGGACGGTCTTCCGTGGAAAAGAAAATGACCGAGGTTCCGATCTTGCATCTGGGACGTCTTCGGGAAAATGATGCGATGTTCCTTGTTGCATCTGGGGCCGTAACGACCTGGTTACGCTACTTATTACCTGTGCCGGCAAAAACGTCCGAGATGCAATGAAACGCAAATTGTTTCTCATTGCATTGGGTGGGGGCCGTTAAAAATAAAAATAGATTGCACCGCGTTGCATCTGGCCGATGTTCGGCCAAAAACAACCGCGGTCCGGGTTAGGGTATGAACTCCGATCGTTTATCTGTGTAAATCTATAAGAAGGATGGTCTAAGGATGGTCTAAGGATTCTTGTGAGCAAATTTGGAATCTATAGCTTGTTGTCTGTGGACAAGTAGGATTTTGAAGATTTAGATTTTACCAAAATGGCGGCTAATTACGGTTACGTTGACCTTTGAACCCAATCATGAGTACACCAACATATGCAGCTTGGGTCAGCGGTCAATTCCTGACGCGAATATTGTCAAAATCTGCATAAGCGTTGGCATTAGTAGCATTTGAAAAAGTGGGAAAACAAAGAAGAAAGAAATAGAGACAAATTGTGCTCGAAGAGCACGAACTAGCCGTGGGGATAAAGATGTCACTGTTGACTAGGCGTACATCTGTTTAAATGTCATGTTACGGGACACTGGTGAAAATGCCACTTGCTGATCACTGTCAAAATGTTGGTGCACACCCTCTGTGCACCACGACATAGACAATGAACTAGACGACTCCAGGAGACTATGCCCGAGTTGCATTTTTGACCTTGGACCCTTAACGATGGCTTACAGAGCGGTGTCACTGTGGACTCTTTTTCACTTTTCAGTGATGGCCAACAAGATGGCATAGCTAGATATGTCAAATTAAGCTTTTTATAGTTGACCCCTAGATGACCCCATTTTGCCCTTTGACTCCCATATTGTGCACCTAGTAAAGAGCTTTTTTCCAGTGGTTAGTGTGAACAAATTTTACAAAAAACTATCTTACTTTGGTTTGATGAGTTTTATAGGGAATTTTTGCATTTAATTAGCTCCATTTGCTACTATTACAAGATGACCCTTGGAGCCAATATTCTGTCATTTTTTTTGTATGTTCGTTTGCAACACTATCGGCAACTTTTGCACAGACATCACCAATCCAAAGTCTTATCGTTTTGAGATATAGATTTTTGCATATTAATTAGATATGGCCGCATTTTGAAGTAGTGAACGCGGAAGCGTTTTATCTGTGTACACTGATATGAAGGGTGGTTATAAGGATTCTTGGAACAACTTTGGAATCTATAGCTGTTGTCTGTAGGACAAGTAGGTTTTTAAAGATTTTCAAATGGCGGTACTTCCGGTTTTGTGACCTGACCCCAATCTGTTGTAAACCCTACAGGGGCCTGTGGCCAAGTGGTTCTTATGACCAAGTTTAGTGATCTAATGGCTACACCGTTGTGACACTAGTAGCATTTTGAAGTGGGAATGGGAAATCCAACGAGAAGAAGAAGAAGAAGAAGAAGAGAAGAAGGAGAAAGGGGAAATGGAACGAATACAAGACCTAGACGTGCTACGGCACACGGCTAGGTAAGAAAGAAAGAAATCTCCCAAAATACAAGACTAGCGTGCTACGCACACGGCTAGGTAACAATAAAATTGTTGCAGTTACTGCATTGCAGTATGGGCAGAGACCACAATCTAGGCAATGCAGTGGAAGTTATGAACATGATGAAGACCTAGAAAATATGACATTTCCCTATATCAACAAATTGGAAAGAAGCGAGATTGTCATTAAAAATGCAGAGCTTCCACGATAGCGCGGGAGGGAGGGGCCGGGGCCACACCCTCCCGCATCCATCCCCGGCGCCCGTGTCTGCTACGCAGCATTCTAACCCGTCTCATCTTGCCTCTCTCTTGGCCCCCCCTTCAGTCAGGGTGGCTGGATCCACCCCTGGATCCAGAGGGGGCAAAAATTCCAAAGTCGCCCACCAGAGAGGCAAAATTTGTAAGTCATCCCAGAGCTTTGCCCCAATTATGTCTGAACTAACAAAATGCGGCGTTGTGTGCGAAAACCGCCGAATTTTAATTTTTCCAAATGTAGCTTAAAATTTGCCCCAAAAAAAGGAGGAAAATGTTATATTTTGGTCCATGATCCATTCCGCTTTTTAGAGTTTTCGAGCCAGGCCCCCGGTTGGTACGCCACTGTTCTCAGGATATCTAATGAAAATTGGTTACCACAAAAATATTCCAGAATTATCAAAGGCACAGTTTTAAACCACACAAAATCACACTTTTATTTTGAATGATTGTTAAGAATTCAAACAGACAATTTACTTACCAAATCCTCAAATGAAGTGATTCATCCTGCAAGGAATTCTGTTACCACTTTATCATCCTCAACTACACACATTTTAATTTGTAATTTTTTTATGACCTAGACAAACAGGTATATTTGAGACCAACTTGGCTGAAATAGAAATTAAAAATTTTAAAAATATTGGTCCTTGATTATTTTTTGCTCAAAACATCAAGTTCATGAAATTTCCCTTCCCTTCCATGATTTCGTTCACTTTAAATTCCCAGGGTTCACAGGCTTCAGCAATTTCAGCCTTTTCTAACAATTGCTGTATGATACTAATGATGCAAAATTTACCACATTCACGAGACTAGGAACTATATGGGTGCACACCAAAATAAACGTGCCATTGAAATACATAAAAATACCACCGATTTGCACCCCGCGTGACAATATTTTGAATGTTTTGAATCGATTTCCCTATATATCACAACTGAAACTTTCAAAAAAGTTGCAATTTTTGATATAAATCTTGTATAGATTTTAAGGAAAGTGCGTATGAACAGCGCCATCACTATTTTGAGCCAAAGTGCACGCCTCATAGCCACTAGGGCTGGAAGTCGAGGGCCCACCTAGTTTCTACACAGAATCAAATTTCAAAATTTTGTGATAATCTCAGCGATTATCAAGTTATACTCTTTCACTTTTATTATAAAATACCACCCTCACTGGAAGCTGGTCCTCAAAGGACTGCAAAATATCTCAAACAAGTTTTGGGTTTTTTTACCGGAACTACCTACCATTACACCAAACATGGAGTGATTTAGTGTTGTGCGCCCATATAGTGAGTACTACAGGCTATCCATAATGGCAAAATCCTGTTACAGACAGCCAGTCATACAAAATTTAAAGGTGGTTGTTCCAATTTACATCTATTGTATTCTCTACTTGATCTGAGCCTGACACTTGCACGTACACCCTATCAAGTACCACGGGAAACAAACTTGATGGTAGAAGCAATAATGCATATTGCAAAGCCCTATTCAATACCGTGCTAATATTGATGGTTGACCATTAATACGGTGATTTTGTTTTTATCTTGGGAATGAAATGGATTTGAGGGCTCAAATTTCAGGACAATGAGAAAAATAGGCCCTATCATCTGATATCAAAATCGACACTACTTCCGGTTAAATCAGGGGGGTCCCAAAGACGATGGGAATCCACACCTTTAAATTAGGATACATTATAAAAGGGGCTTTTGTGGTCCACAGCCTTATCCTCTGGCTTACATTAAAGGTGCATTCGTGATTCCAGCACCTTCTGTTTTATTCATTGATCACTAGATATTCTTGAGAAAAGCTTATTCTCAAAATTTGAGCTGATCCTGATCTTGCGGTTTTGTGTTATGAGCAATTACTCGTTTCCCAAAGTCCCATAGGCTACCGTGCTGTAATTTCTGTCAGTTTACGGACAGAAAATACAAAATGGCGAATTTCTTACACATGCGACCGAATTTGCACGTAAGATTGGGCACACATGGATTAGTGATTACTAAGGCTACCGGTTCAGATGATATAAAAATTTTCAACATTTTTTAGGTAAGTCGGGGGACGAGGCTGTAGATCACGAAATGCCCCTTTAACACAAAGTTGAGATTTTTATATCATCTGAACCTTTAACCAAAGTACAATATGTGTGCCTATAATATTACATGTAAATTTGATTTACTCTGGAAGAAAATCATAATTTTTATTTTTTTTTAAGGAAAGAATTACAACAAAGTGACACATGGGGCAGCGTGATATGAACATTTGCTCACAACATCAGAATCCACTGAAAATTTGTCCTCAAGGATATTCAGTGAACCATTCATAAAAATGAGGGTCTTAGGTAATGTAAGAATTTAATGCCACCTCAGCACAATTGTCATATTATGTCATTATGGTTACATATATTATCAAACATTTTACAATACACATTAAAACAAAATACATTTATAATACATTTAATACAATTAATATTTTATTTTTGTGAATTTTAATTACAAAAATTTATGAACAGTGATTAAAAAGGACAGTTAAAATATTTATACAAATCAACTTCCTGGGAAATTTATCATCTAAAGTTGCTTCAATACAATCAATAAGAAAATGTTTACAATAGAGCACAATTACAAGGGATACACTGAAGAATTGTTTCAAAGATTCAGCAGAAGAAACTGTTTCTGGTTCAACATTTTAAGGCTTTCTACTTCACTAAGAAGTGATTCTAAAATATTTTTCACTTTCTCCATAGTTCATTATAATAAAAATAACATACTACTGAATATTATTCAGTTTCATAAATTCAGGACAAAAAGTTTTTTTGTGGATATTTTGTCTGAAACTAAAAGAACATTTTTTGAACAAGGTCTTGAGTAGGGTTAGAGGGCGCCTAGTGATGGCAGCACAATTACCCACTTTTTCACTTTCCTTATTTTCCATCATGACATTTCTAAAATACATTATTATTCACATTGCTTAAAATTGTTAACATTTCAAAGATTTTACAGAAGATTTTCAAAGTATGATATTCACAATACTCTGAAAAAAATATTTAGGTTGGGAGGTCATAGAGGTCGCCAAATCAAATATGGCTGCCACCATATCTGAAGGCAAATTGGTTCAATTCTTGTTGACTATTTTGGTCTTCTTTTGCTAAAAAACATCACTAAAGTTGCATTGTAGTCATTAATACATGGCTTGTTACATCAAACAAGATGAAATCCACTTCAGAATGAGGGGTAAAATCGGACGGGCACCTAGGTACCCGCCACGCCCGACATTGAATTGCCCGGGTCTGGATTCCAGTTACAGTTATCAGAAACTTATCTTATAATTTTGACATTCGGAAATCATCTGCTACTGCAGCTACAGTCCAGAGGGTGTATTGAGTCCATCACACATTGCACCGGTTGGGGAAATTTCACCCAATAGGGTCATGTGAACCTACAAAAGTCCTATTCTTAAAGAGACTCAGGCACATTTGAAAAATAGTGCACCCTCAAGATTTTTCAAAATTGATATTTTTGCATGGTTGTAAAGCTTTTAAATGATTTTATAATGAATGACCCCAGAGTCATTAATTCAGCAGAAGACTGAAATGGTGTTTAACATAAGAAAACACATGCTAGAGTCGATTCCCACAGCATGCACCCTGTTTGATCAGTCTGTGACCTTTGTGGTTTTAATATCAATGAGTACGAGTCTATGACACATTTATTCATTAAGCTATGGCAAACTTAAAAGTTAGCCTACAGATTACCTGGATGTCTTTGGCCTCCTATTATGTCCCTATCTGTTTTAGGGTATGCTATTTTTTGTGTAAATTATATCTGTATTCGTCCAATGGCCTAGACTATCATTTGTGAGCAAATTGAAGAAATTTCATATTTTGTGAAATGTGCCAGTGCCGCTTTAACACACAAAAACTGACTTTTGCACTCATAAGCCCACAAGCTTTAGTGTTTAGGCAATTTTATCATGATCATGAAATGTCTTGTGGTTCTTAAAGGTGCGTGTTCCGATATCTTCTGATGTACCCGGAAGTAGTATGGATTTCGATATCAGGTGAAAGGCCATATTTTTCTCATTGTCGTCCTGAAATTTGAGCCCTCAAATCCATTTTATTCCCAAGATATAAATAAGAAAATGTTGTTTTAATGGTTAACCTTCAATAATAGCAGTGCTTAATAGGGCTTTGCAATATGCATTATTGCTTGTACCATCAAAACCGCAAGTTTGGTTCCCATGGTACTTGATGGGGTGTATGTTCAAGTGCAAGGCTCTCATATCAAAGAGAGAACACAATAGACATAAATCGGAACAAGCACCTTTAAAATCAACACTTTTTATGCTGAAGTACTTGCCATCTGTTTTGTAATGGCATGTTGCAATGAATTATGGGATTGGTTTAAATTATACTCTGCACATGACAACAGCCCAGAATGGACATATTGAAAACTAATTACAACATGACCCTTCAAACTCCAGAACTCTCCATTTCCCTTTGGGTGTGTGAAGGATTACACTCAAAAAGGTGCAAATGTGTGATGGCAACTGCCTATATTTCTAATGTTGTATATTTTCATTGGTTTGTTTGATCCAATAACATGGTTAAGACTTTGGTGAAAAAAAAGCTGAAAGTCAAACATACTTAGATGGAGCTGAATTGCAGTGATTCGGGTAAATTCTGCCTAAAAAATCGTACTATCAGAAAACTGAATTTTTCAACAGTTCCAAATTCAGAAGTCATGAAGTGGTTGCATGTGTTTGTGTAAAGTAGGCCAATGGCCTACTGTACACAAACACCCTTTCTAAACTGAAAATACCTTGAAATTTGGGGGTGGGATAATGCCAGAATCTTGCCCTAAGCCGGATTAAAAAAATGCCTTGGCCTATTCACAATCACAACAGAGCATGTGTGGCCTCGTGGAAAAGCGCAGGACTCATGATTAGACCATTAAAATCTTGAGTTCGAGCCTCACTGTGGTCAACGTGTTTGTGTCCCTGGGCAAGATACTTAATCTCAATTGCTTCGTCTACCCAAGCGAAATATGGGGAGCTGTTATGGGCAACGTTACAATCTAAGTGCTGGTAGGTTTGTGTGCTCTTGGCCGGCTGCCGACCTGCAGGCGAAATGACTGTGACCATTTCCTGATGGCAGCGTAATAATAATTAGGCAACAGCGCTGGAGTCTGGCGCTTTATAAATGTCCATTATTATTACAGCCACTTCATGACTTCTGTAATTTGAAGACTTAAAAAATGCAGTTTTTCCAATAGTATGTAGTTTCCACCCTCATTCTGAAGTGGATTTCATCTTTTGTGATATAACTAGCCATGTATTAATGACTATGATGTAACTGTAGTGATTTTTTTTAGCAAAAGAACAAAACAGTCACGAAAACTGAACCAATTTGCCATCTGATAGAGGTTCAGCCTCACTTGATTTGGCGACCTCTATGACCTCACGACCTAAATATTTGTTTTATTCAGAGTATTATGGATATCATACATGTAGACAGGGCTAATCCAGGGAAAACTGCCATTTTGTGGGGTCAAACTTTTCTCAACGGTTTTATGTCCCTGAACCCATACTCTTTCAAATAAGCTTGGAGGACAGCCAGATTTTTGCCTCAAATCCAAGATGGCGGCCAAAATTCCAAATGGCCGCCAAAATTACCTTAATTAGATATAAGTATGTGGAACATTTTAATTTCCAGGTTTTTTCCAGCGGTTCTGCCACCCTTAAGCTATACACTTCGATTTTAGCTGAAGCACCACCCATGATGTGGTCTCAAATCCAAGATGGCGGCCAAAATCTAAAATAGGGGCCAAAATTACTCAATTAGAACTATACTGCCTCTTAGATTTCCCTTTTAAACCTTTTCTTGCTGGATGTTATTCTGAACCTATATTCTGTGTGTTGAGCTTACGGGCCACCTAAAATTCAGTCTCAAATCCAAGATGGCCGCCAAAATGGCCACCAAAATTACCTTAATTAGGGTATAGTGTGTTGGAGCTTTCCATTGCAAGATTTTTCAGTAGTGCCCTCCCTCATTCTAAACTTATATCCTTCAAATTCAGCAGGAACACCACCCATAATTTGGTCTCAAATCCAAGATGGCGGCCAAAATCTAAAATGGCCGCCAAAAGCTACCTTAATTAGATATCTAGTATGTTGAGGTTTATCACTTGAAGGTCACTTAAGTGGTTCTCCTTATACCTATAAATTCTTCAAATTCAGCTGAACGACACCCATTATATGATCTCAAATCCAAGAAGATGGCCTAAATCTAAATTGTCCTCCAAAATTACCCTATTTTGATATAAGAGTATTTTCAAGTGTTCCATATTTGCAGTTGCTTGTCATTATGAAACTATATCCTTTACAGTTAGCTTGAGATCCACACAAACACTGAATTTGAACTAAAGTCCACAATGGTTGTCACTAATCCAAAATGGCTGTCAGAATGTCCTCAAATTGAATTCTTCCAGATTTTATTTGCAGCAAAAAGTAACTTTTTTGTGTAACATGGGCTTTTACTTTGTACCAGAAGCAAATTTTGTATTAAAGGGATTAGCAGCAATAATGCGAGAGAATCGAAAAAAATGTGGAAATGCATTTTTTAACTTATCAATCATGAATAAGTGTGTACAATTGCATAACAGCTTTATTGTAGAAACAAACCACCAAATAGTGAAAAAAATGAAATAATTGAGGAAATTTATGATACCGTCTCCCGCAAATAGGCATACAGCGATGGCGTCTCAAAATCTACACTAAACAGCTGATTGCGATTTACACCAGTACAGAATAAACAAAGATCGTTAATGTTTGTGTTTGAGGTCAAACTGTATTGATCATGGTGCACAATATCACGCTGATAATCTGTGATATTCACCGGGAAAGGCTTTTTTGATACGCACGTATAGAAATTACAGAATCAGATAAAAAGTACTGCCTTTTCTTTAATACACAGATTTCAAGCCAACCACTTGCAGGTTATGTTCGCATATCCATGCCAGTAAGAAAAATATAAAAAGAGGAATTTTGATGATTTTTTTCGATGTTTCGGATTAGCAAATCGCTGCTAATCCCTTTAAAGTACTAATTGCTAATTTTGTCCATAACTACTAAGAAATAATGTCAAGGTTAATTTCATGTGTGTTTAGAACATGTTTAGATGGGATAACAAAATGGACAACACACAAATTCAGCCCATATAAAGTTTATGCACTGATATTGCAATCCGTGTCCATCTGTGAATCACTGGCAGATGAATAGACTTCTTTAATGCTGGCAGAGATGTACACCACTGATCTTCAATAGAATGTGATGTAACCAGTCCTCTATCCCGTAACCCATCTGCTCTCAGCTGAATTTGAAGGTTCATTTAATGTGTGTTTAGAACGTGAGTTTTCAGTAGTGTTCTCATCCCAAACTTATATCCTTCAAATTCAGCTGAAACACCGCCCATAGCTTGGTCTTAAATTCAAGATGGCGGCCCAAATCCAAAATGTTCGCTAAAAGTTACCTTAATTAGATGTCTAGTATGTTAAAGTTTATCACTTGAAGGTCATTTTAGTGGTTCTGTCACCCTATACCTATAACTTTCAAATTCAACTGAAACGCTGATATAAACTCCTCAAAAAAAGTTTGGAAACTTTTTTCAGACATGTATTTCTCATTTAATTGGTAATTTGATTACACTCTATTGCATATCAGTGAAAAGCTCAGGTCTTCCTCTGTACAATGACACCAAAATGATAAGAATTGATTACTTCATGGTTGAGTAACATTCCTTTGAATACTGGTAGGTCTGAAAGAGAAAGTGCCAAATTTCAGTACCTGTACTCAATTTACAATGATTTAGGGTTGCTTAAATTAAGAGGATTTGGTTAAACGGAATGTGCCCAATTTGATGAGTTTGCTGATGGCAGGCTACTGAAGTTTTTTTAACCCTTTCATTCTCAAGTTACTCATTGACGATTCTAGCATTAAACGCAAAGATATGGACGGGCATTATCGTCTCGGAGTACTGCATATCGTCCCAGATTGAGGACATAAGAGATGGCAACGGCCTTAGAATATTGTCCCCGAAAACGACAGCATTGTTGCCTTCAATATCAACAAGTCTTGTCTTCCCAGTTATCAGGGTTGCCTCCACCAAAAGCTGTCGCTCTTCCAATGCAACAGACAGGGGAACTTCACGTCTCCTCCAAACTTTAACTCTACCATCCAACTTCCGAAGACAAAATCTGCATTCATCTGAAAACATGAATTTCTGTCACCATGTTTAAATTCCACTACCGGTGTTGCCGACACCACCTTAACCGGGCCTGATGGTGAATGGCTGTCATTACTGGCTTCTTAGAAAGTTACCATGCTCTCAGATTGGACTTCCCCACAAACCGCCCCTGTAAATTTCTGGAAGACAATCTCCAATTCCGAAGAGCAGAGAATAATAAACCTGTCTTTCTGGGGTGTTGTAGCCCGGGGACAACCGCTTCTGGGTCTCACCTTCCCATTACCAGTTTGCACATATTTTTTCCCATTTTGATACAGCACTAGGGCTTACCCCAACATTGGCTACAACTTGATTCTGGGATATGCCAGCTTCAATTTCCCCCATGGCACGAGCCTTCTGTACATCTGATACTCTTGGCATGATGAGATACTGAATGACCACTCTTTGACGTTTTCCTATTCAAAGACCCGCGTTCAAAGCAAACCTAATCCTCTTAAGCTGTGTAACCCTGTGCAACTCTTAAACTGAGGTATTGGAATTTGGCACTTTCTTTTTCAGACCTACTGGTAGTCAAATGAGTGTCACTCAACCATGAAGAAATCAATTCTTATGATTTTGGTGTCATTGTACAGAGGAATACCTGAGCTTTGCACTGATATGCAAAAGAGTGCAATAAAATTTTCAATTAAATGAGAAATACATGTCTGAAAAAAATTTCCAAACTTTTTTTGAGGAGTTTAGATTATGTGGAAGTTTTCCATTTTTGCAGTTGCTTTGTCACTAAAAATCTATACCTTTACAGTTAGCTTGAGATCCACACAAACATTGAATTTGAAATAAAGTCCAAAATGGTTGTCACTAATCCAAATGGCTGTCAAAATGTCCTCAAGTTGAATTTCTTCAGATTCTATTTGCAGCAAATATTAACTTTTTGATGTAACATGGGGTTTACTTGGTGCCACAAGCAGATTTTGTATCAAAGTACTAATTATGCTAATTTTGTCCATAACTTCCCAAGAAATCGTGTCAAGGTTCATTTAATGTGTGTTTAGAACGTCCGACGGGATAACAAAATGGACAACACACAAATTCAAGCCCATATAAAGTTTATGCACTGATATTGCAATCAGTGTCCATCTGTGAATCACTGGCAGAGGTGGAGGAGGAGGTGGTGCTGTTAGTAGTAGTAAAACCTCAGTTTTAAATCCGGTTTTGCCCCCTCAAAACGTGGGTGGCCAGATTTACCTCACACTCGAAGCAATCGCCTTTACTCCCTCCTTCCACTTCGCCCAATTCAATGCATCCCTCGAATCTTCTATATCTGCATCATAACTGATGTCACCTTTATGATCAGAGAAGAAACTACTGAAATGCTTTTTCAATCAATTTCGACGACACTGTGATTATATATTAATAAATTATTACAGTCATATACTTAAAAGAAAATCACAAAGATCTAAATCATGAACACCATATTCTTCCCAATTGCAATATATACGGTATGTGAGACATAGGCAGTTGGGAACGTGGACCGCAAGAAGATTGCCTCTTTTGAATTGTGGTCCCAGAGAAGAATGTTGAGAATATCTAGGGTTGAACATAAGACCGATAAATTTGAGCAAATTGATACCCCAGATAGACTGTGTGACACCGTAGATCGGATCCGAGGATCGAATCAAGCTGAAATATCAGTAGAAGAGAAGAAAACAGGGCCGTAGCCAGGGGGGTGCGGGGGGTGATTTTGAAGGTCCGCTTTGTGATGTTTGTCGCTTGTGCTGCATGGTCTATATGAATGAATAAGCAGTGGTTAGTTGCATTACGCACGCACTGCTGTTGTTATTGTACTTTTTGGCAACGTTGCGATGTTGTCATGATCCTCCACCCCCCCTCAGAATTTGGAGACGACGGTGAAAAATTTTGGGTTGTTGGTACGCAAAAGGTCCGCTTCTGGCAAATCCGCACCCCCCCATAAATTCCTGGCTACGGGCCTGGAAGAAAACAACCTAGAAAAAACATATTCCAATGGAAAAATGGAAGGTAAAAGAAAGCAGGAATATCAGAAGCTGAGAGCAGATGGGTTATGGGATAGAGAACTGGTTTCAACATTCTATTGAAGATCAGTGGTGTACATCTTCTGCCAGCATTAAAGAAGTCTATTCATCTGCCAGTAATTCACAGATGGACACTGCTTGCAATATCAGTGCATAAACATTATATGGGCTTGAATTTGTGTGTTGTCCACTTTGTTATCCCGTTGGACGTTCTAAACACACATGAAATTAACCTTGACATTATTTCTTAGTAAGTTATGGACAAAATTAGCATAATTAGTACTTTAATACAAAATTCGCTTCTGGTACCAAGTAAACTCCCATGTTACACCAAAAAGTTACCTTTTGCTGCAAAAAGAATCTGGAGGAATAAAATTTGAGGACATTTTGACAGCCATTTTGGATAAGTGACAACCATTTGGACTTTAGTTCAAATTCAATGTTTGTGTGGATCTAACTGTAAAGGATATAGGTTTAGAATGACAAAGCAACTGCAAAAATGGAAAACTTCAAAATACTCTTATACCAAATTAGGGTAATTTTGGCGGACAATTTAGATTTAGGCCATCTTCTTGGATTCGAGACCATATAATGGGTGTCATTTCAGCTGAATTTGAAGGTTATAGGTATAGGAGAACCACTTAAGTGACCTTCAAGTGATAAACCTCAACATACTAGATATCTAATTACGGTAGCTTTTGGCGGCCATTTTGGATTTTGGCCGCCATCTTGGATTTGAGACCAAATTATGGTTGGTGTTCCTGTTGAATTTGAAGGATATAAGTTTAGAATGAGGGCACTACTGAAAAATCTTGCAATGGAAAGCTCCAGCACACTATACCCCTAATTAAGGTAATTTTGGTGGCCATTGTGGCAGCCATCTTGGATTTGAGAATAAATTTTAGGGTGGCCCGTAAGCTCAACACACAGAATATAGGTTCAGAATAACATCCAGCAAGAAAAGGTTTAAAAGGGAAATCTAAAAGCAGTATAGTTCTAATTGGGTAATTTTGGCCACTATTTTGGATTTTGGCCGCCATCTTGGATTTGAGACCATTCA
This sequence comes from Ophioderma brevispina, assembly GCA_023653785.1. Taxonomy (NCBI): domain Eukaryota; kingdom Metazoa; phylum Echinodermata; class Ophiuroidea; order Amphilepidida; family Ophiodermatidae; genus Ophioderma; species Ophioderma brevispina. The sequence goes on along the minus strand of JAMKCH010077222.1, from coordinate 27,966 downwards.
TGGGTGGTACTTCAGCTGAAATCAAAGTGTATAGCTTAAAGGTGGCAGAACCACTGGAAAAAACCTGGATATTAAAATGTTCCACATACCTATATCTAATTAAGGACAGTGTCAACCTTGAGTTTCCGAGTATCTATTTTGGTTTGTAACTTTGCAAATATTTGATTATTGTATGTAAAAGTATACATTTCTAGAAAGAAAATTTGACGATGAACCCGATGATGGCATCAGATTAATGTAAAACTTGCCGTATTTTGAGAAAAATACTAAAAAAATAGGGACAGTGGTCCCAAATAGGTCGTCCGATGTATGTGACGGTTCTCGAATCATTTCTGAAGATGCACAATTTCAGTTTTGGTGTACATGCTCGACCTGAAAATGTATTCTGAGTCAGCAATAACAATATAAAACAATGTAAAAAATAATTCATGTTAACAAGGTCATTGTCCCATACCCCAGGACAATGTCCCATACCTCCAGGACCATGTCCCATACCTCCAGGACAATGTCGCATCTCCCCAGAACAATGTCCTATACTCCAGGACAATGTTCCCCCATACCCGTACAATGTCCCATACCTCCAGGACATTGTTCCCATATCCCCATGACATGTTCCCATACCCCAGGGACATGTCAATATCCCCAGGACAATGCCCCATACCCGAGGACAATGTCCCCTAACCTCCAGGACAATGTCCTCATCCTCCATGACAATGTCCCATACCTCCGGACAACGTCCCATATATCCCCAGGACATTTCCATACCTCCAGTATAATGTCCCATACCTCCAGAACAATGTCCCATACTTCCAGAACAATGTCCTATCCCCAGACATGTCCCAAACCTCCAGGACAAATTCCCATACCTTCTTTTGGGGACAATGTCCCATACCTCCGGTACAATGTCCCCCATTCCCATGGACGGTTTCCAATACCCCAAGACAATGTCCATACCCAGGACAATGTCCATATCCCCAGGAGAATTTCATACCCAGGGCAATGGCCCATACCCAGGACATGTCCCATACCCCAGAAAAGTGTCCCATACCCCAGGACAATGTCCAAAACTCCTGAGATTCCCATACCCCAGGACACATGTCTCCATACCTAACCTACACCAGAACAATGTCCCAACCCTCCCTGGACAATGTCCAATATCTCCAGGACAATGTCCAAAACCTCCCAGTACAATTTCTCATACCTCCAGGACAACGTCCCATATCCCCAGAACAATGTCCCATACCTCCAGGACATGTCCCATACCTCCAGAACATGTCCCCATACGAGTGCCAGAACAATGTCCCATACTTCAGGACAATGTCCATAACCCCGGACAATATCTCATACCCCAGGCATGTTTCATACCCCAGACAATGTCCCATACCTCCATGACCAATGTCCATATTAACCTCTGGGACAATGTCCCATACCTCCAGGATGTCCATACCTCCAGGACAATGTCCCTTAACCCCAGGCACAATGTCCATACCTCCAGGAACGATGTCCGCATCCTCCAAGGACAGGTCCCATTTTATCCCAGTACAATGTCCCATACACCAAGACAATGTCCCATAACCTCCAGGACAATGTCACCTACCCCAGGACAATGTACAATACCCCAGGACAATACCACATACCCCAGGACAACGTCCCCAACCCCAGGACAATGTCCCCATACCCCAGGAAATGTCCCAGTACCCAGGACAATGTCTATAGCCTCCCGGACATGTCCCATACCTCCATAACAATGTCCATACCACCAGGGACAAGTTTCCATACCCCAGGACAATGTCCATATACCCAGGACACTGTCCTATACCCCAGGACAAAGTGTCCCATACCCCAGGAAAGTGTCCCATACCCCAGGATAAATGGTCCCTACCCAGGACAATGTCGCATATCCCCATGATAATGTCCTATACCCCTCAGACAGTGTCTTAATCCCATACCCAGGACAATGTCCCATAACCCAGGACAATGTACTGTTGTATATCGAATTAGTTCGAGAATCTGTAACACCGCACCCCTCCAAGTTGAAGCCCTGTGTGACTCCAGATCTCCGTCAGATATTGTGTTCACACAAAAGTGGGTCACGGAAAATCAAGAAATAGGTAAATATGCTAATTAATGCAATTAGTACTTAGAATGCATATATACACTGTTGTAAATCGAATCAGTTTGAAAATCCTTAACCCCGCACCCTTTCCACAGTTCAGCCCTGTGTGACTTACAGATTCTCCGCTATTGTTGTTCACAAAGTGTCCATGAAAATCCAAGAAAATAGGTCAATATGCTAATTATGCAATTAGGTACGTAGAATGCATACACGTTGTAAATTTTTAATCATTCGAGAAATCTGTAACCCCCGCACCCTTCCACCAAGTTTCAGCCCTGTAGCTCGCACAGATCTCCAGATATTTTTGTTCACAAAAAGCTCACGACGCCGCAGATGACGACGACACCGGATCATGCTGTCCATCAGGTCTTTCCGTATCGGACCTACCTAAAACCAATGATGTTTGCCCCCAAAATTTGTCAGACAGCATAACAAACCAATTTGAATTTTTCTGATTTCTTATGTTATTTTTTAGAGACAAGACAAATTTGGCTAGGGACGGTTTTTTCATTTTGTAAAAATAAGAGCTTTACCTTTTCGAAATATAAGAAAAATATGTCAAAAAAGTGGTGTTTGTACCTTTCTTTTCCAAAATTGAGTAGATATTGGAGAATATCTTAAGTTGGAAACCGAAAAATGTGAAAAATTGAGAAAACCCGCCCTATAGAATACCGATTGCTATCGTAGTTAAAGTTACAAACATTACCTTTTACTTCGGTATTGTTGGAGTTATCTGTCTGAAAATTTTGCCAAATTTTGCGAAATTGAACATTGAAAAAATCGGTGTTTTAGTACAAAGTGACTTTTCACGGCCATTTCAAGCTGGTTCTCTTTCTCAATAACTTTATTACCTTTTAACTTCACAATTGAGTATGTTGTGCAAGTGATTAAACAACTCTTTATGCACTATTGAATCAAGCATCTTTTGTCTTCACTCCAAAAATCATAAGCAATTGAAATTTCATCTGGTCTAAATTAGCGCATATTGTTTCCATTTTCAAATATGATTTTGTGTTTCAAGAGGCGTTCGGCGCAAAAGTACATTAAACACAGCGAACGCTTCATTACAGCAAAAATTCACCGCATGCCGCGATGCTGCGACTTGCGCCTGACGGTCGGTAATGTCTTAAATTCCCGCCGTTATGACCATGTGGGTTTTGTGTGACTTTAATGGGTCAAATGCTGTTTTAAATCGGCAAAAAATACAGCTCAGATTGTTCTGCATTGAGATCACCTTGTTGGTAATGAGAATGTGCAAAATCAAAATTCGTCGTAAAAAAAAAAGCACTAAACTAGGTTCACAAACTGCCCTTAAGGTAATTTTGGCGGCCATTTTGAATTTGCCGCCTCTTGGATTTGAGGCAAAAATCTGGGTGTCCCCAAGCTTTTTGAAATAGTATGGGTTCATGGACATAAAACCGTTGAAGAAAAGTTTGACCCACAAATGGCCGTTTTTCCCTGGATTAGCCCTGGTCTAATCATCCTACTAATGAAAATCTCTGTGACGTATCTTTGAAAGATTGGGAATTTATCTTTTTTACGTAACAATCTGATTACTGTACCGTATTCTAGAAATGTCATGATGGAAAACAAGTAAAATTATGCTGCCCTCAGGTGCCCTCTGACCCTACACACTACCTTGCTCAAAAATTTTCTTTTAGTTTCAGAAAACAAATCCACCAAAAACTATTTTTGTCCTGAATTTATGAAACTGAATAATATTCAGTGTTTTTTTATACAGGCTAGCAGGCAGATCTCATAGTGTTTATAAAGGTGACACACCCTGGGAAGTACACAATTTTTCTTAAATAAACTCTCTAAAATTATAAAAATCAGTTCTACGCATGTTCTCAAGTCTAGTATGTGCACATTTTCTTGAAAATGAATTAACATCTCCTTTTTTCCCCCCTGAATCTCAGTGACAAATGGATGTACACCACATTCCATTGACTCAAGCAAATAATGGCACTATTGATAAATCTGCTCATTATGCATAGGATAACGGACTTCAGATTCTGTGAAACTGCAGAGCCATTGTTATTTTCTGTGATGTTGAAACCTTTCATGCGTTATCACCTCTCAATTTAGATTGAGCTATAGCCTAGCTCACGAATGAAATAAACTTGGAGCTTCTTCTGTGAGTTCAATAACTGACCGTTTATTTCATCATATATTCAAAAAGGAAACAAAGATGAACAAAAATCATGAAAAAATGTTGCTTGGCAAGCTTTGCCCTAACACCTTGGTGCAGAACCAAGATCCATAACTTAATCATATTAATGTAGGGCCTCTTTTCAATGTAAAAGGTTGTTCCACACCGGTTTACCTGCATTTCATGTAGGTGAATGATTTTTGATTTCTGCTAATAACACGGTACATTGAATAGAAATGGGGTTACATGGCAAGTTACGGGTTTGGTTCTGCACAAAGATGTTAGGTCGCAGTTTGCCAAACAACTTTATTCCCATGAGTTTTGTTCACCTTTGTGTCCCTTTCTAATAAATGATGAAATATAGGGTCAAAGTTAATTGAACACACAGTAGAACGAACCTCTATCTTTATTTATTCGTGAAAGAGGACAGGTAATTTGTGTTTCACAACATGAAAAATAGTTCAATCTTAATCTTACAACCATGCAATCTTAACCATTTTCTATATGAAGGACTGTCGTCGATTTGAGCTGCTCTATTTTACACAGTGTTTAGTATATGGACAAGCATTATGTATATGCAAAAAACACAATTTATTTGAAAATTGAGGGCGCCCTCCTCCGAAAATCTCTGAGTCAGCCTTTAAATTATATACATCTCTTTGTCGTCCTATTTTAGAATATGACTATCCTGCATGGATGCCATATCAAGCAGGCCATGTCAGGGACATTGAAAAAATTTAGAAGATACTTGCCCGTTCTTGCATTCCTGCACCCAGAGGGGAACTACATTATGAAACTTGTCTTGAAAAGTTGGGTCTCAGTTCTCTTGCAAATAGATATTTATATCTTGCTATCGCTTATCCTATTAATTGTCTGTATGAAGTCGATCCTTTTAGTTATATCTCCATTAACCCAAGCACAGCTAAATCTCACCAAAGCTCACTGTGTTAATTGAGAAAAATGCACTAAGTCCAGAAAGTAGCGATGATGTCATCAAGCCAAGACTCATATGGGCACGAAATCGCTGGCCTGGCCAGCGACACCGCTGTAGCGTGCTATTCCGGGTCATGGGCTGGGGCCAAAGGGAATTGGGTTCGAATCCCACCCGAATTTGCGACTTTTCTTGTTCCCCTCTTCCCTTACTCCTTCAGTTCCTCCCGGGCTAGAAACCGAAGTCACGGTTAGGGTTAATGCACGCCATGCAGACACTCTTAAATTTCATCATACCTATGCTAGGACTGACAGTTGGAAGTACACTGTTTTCAATTGATTTCCATTTTATTTTGACAACTTACCATCAGATATTCAGGACAAAGTTTTAGTTAGCCTTCCATGTTATTTAAATACACCTGGCACAAAAAGTATCTCAGCATGTTTTTCTATCAGTACTGTGCCAAAGTCAGACCATTTTGAAAGTTTTTGAAATATACATTTTGTTGCCTAGGTCTTGCTATTTCATTTAATACCTGGCTTGTAAAAAAGCGTGCAGAAATGGCTAAGGTAGAACGCCCGAAAGACGCAAACCCCCAAAACCAAAAGTTGCAGTTTTGGGATTTTTCAATGGGCATTGCAGTGTACTGGGACACGAACACGCGGATCACAATCAATATTGCAAGTAGGCTTTCTCGCTCTTTGTATAAAATCAATACACACGTATTATTGCGTTGTACCACACAGTGACCATTGAAAAACCAAAAACTGCAACTTTTGGTTTAGGGGGTTTGCATCTTTCGGGCACTCTATCTCAGCCATTTTTGCACGTTTTTTTACAAGCGAGGTGTTAAATGAAAGAGCAAGACCTAGGCAACAAAATGTATATTTCAAAAACTTTCAAAATGGTCTGACTTTGGCACAGTACTGATCGAAAAACTTGCCAGGATACTTTTTGTGCCAGGTGTAGTGTTAAAACACACCTTACTAGTTCCAGTTGGCAGGTCCAAATGTAAATTGGTGTGTTTCTTTGTAAGTGCAATATTATGCCTTAATATTATGTTCTAATTTTATTTTTATATTATTTTATAAGAGTTTCATGGCTGTGTGGTGATGACGTCAAACGCTCCTGCATTTTGTCTCTTTGTTTTTGAGTGCCAATAGGTTAGCCACTTTGAGAGTGACATCATGTCACTGTTTGGTCTTTCCCTGCCAGGGCACTCATTGTTTGTCTTTTCTTATGTCCTTTATGCAATGGAGAGGTTTGATAATTATGTCATCATTCCACATAGACCCTCCCAGGGTCTGTGGTATAAACGACTGGTAATGGAGACTAATATCCCTCTGAGTCAGCCCAATCCACAGACCCTTGGAATCTGTTAGGATTTTGTCTACAAGTTCCCTAAAGTTTAGGGAACGTCTCCATTACCAATCTTAGCACACATGATAAATGCTTATGGTAATCCCGATCAATCGTTAGCTTTTATTTGTGTAAGCGATATTACACCCGACCAATCAATGCATCCCATGGCAATAAGGCGGGACACATGAAAACCCTGACAGACTTCCCTGGGAGATGTCTGACCGCAAAACCCTCATTGTGTAATCACGCGCATGCATTCCATTCTTTCATTGTAATGTCCCGGAGTAGAGTAAAAACGTCAATTAAATTTTAAAATAGGCAGTCTCATTTTTATATTTCTGTTGTTGTCTTTTTTAAATTTATTGTAAACTTAAACGTGTAAGATTGCTTGCATATAGAGAGAGCTTTTGAAACTATGACTATTTCCTATTTCCTCTGTGTTTTTTTCTCTCCGTGGGATTATTTATTTTTTTTGTAAGAACACATTTTCTAGGCAGAAGAATAGCCTAACACCTTTCCCAAGAAAAAATGTTGGAGATAGCGAAAATTGCTGGCAACAGAAATCCCTTTTAACAACCGGATCATGTTATTCCATGTTCTGACTCCTCCATGGGCAATTCTGTATAATATACCATAAGTCAGTGGTATTTGAGAGGCCCGGGTGAGATGGCTTCCCAAATATTTGCAGGTCATTTGGTATGCCTTCTAAAAAGGAAAAACAAAACAAGACAGGGTGTGTTTTTTTACTCATAAATGAATTTTGCACCTGATTCTGAATATTCGCATACAAAACATCATCTGAAGTGATTTACTCAACTGCCGCATGGAGATAATTTATTTGAAGATTTTACTATTGATAAAGGTTGACACATTTTCCATTGCCTCAACTAATTGGGATGGGGACTAGCCCAAGCCCCCTCCTGTTACGCGGGGGTGAAGCCCATGAATTACTCTGGGGAGAAATAGAGGGGGGGGATAAAAACGTCTCAGACAAGGTGTGTGTGGTGGTGTTTGTATTGATAGTTTGTTTTGAAATATGTCTTTAAAATCAGAAAAATCTGGCTACAAAGGCCAGGATAATTTACCCCAAGAGAAGTCCACATTGGGAAGATATCATATGTCAGATCATGTCACTGACTGAGGTGAAACATGTAAGTAAATCCACATTTCAAGTTGTTGTTTTGTTTTTTTTTTTCTAAACTTTTTTAAACAGGATCGCAGTATACTAACCCGCATTAAGTTTCAAACAAAATTGTTTTTAAGGGGAAACGGGAATTTCCTGGATATCGAAAGCCCAGACATAGGGAGAAAATTATTTTTTTCCTTTCAAATAATACACAATATTCCTCTCGCCATGGGAAGGCTTGCATTGGCGTAGGAGGGTCATTGATCAAGGGTAAACTAACCGTAATTGAAAAGGAGCGAAATATGGGACCAAAATGTAATGGAGATTTGAGGCAATATGCTAACTGTGTTTTGGGTTTTCTATACGAAATTCTTGCTCCCTATGCATGAAAAATTGGTTCGGAAAAGGTATTCGAGCCCGGGGGCACTCCCTTACCTAAAGCGAAACAAAGAGAGGCATGCGAAGGTGAGCAGAAACGATGAGAGAAAAGAACAGAAGAGAACAAGGAGGGAAAGAGAAGCGAGGCGACAAGAGCGCAGAGAGAGAACAAGACAAAGAGCCGAGAAGCGAAAAGAGAGACGAGCGAGGAGAAAGAAGAGGGAGCCAGTGAGGAGAAAAAGAGCGAAAAGAATGAGGCGCGAAAGAGAGGACAACGAAGAAAGGACACAGAGGAAGAGAAGAAAAGAGAGAGAGAGGAGAAAGGGAGAAGAGAGAAAGGGAGAAGAGAAGAGAATTGGAGAGACTAGGGCTCAGAGCACTCTCTATGCAGCATCTCCTCACAGCTCACCGACCATTTCCATCTCTTCTCCCCGCTCCGCCCCTCCCCTTACAAGCTCTTTATGCAAAGACATTCTGTTTTCAAGGAATAAAACATGCAGCTAAACAGCCAGGGAAAACCATCCTCAAGCTCCCCAGCGCTCATCTAATAGCCGCGAAAGGGCGGAAACGAAGATGGAAAGTAAGAACATAGAGACAGAGAAGAGACGAGAAGCGAAAGCGGAAAAAGGAAAAGAAAAGAAAAGCGGAAAGCGCGAAGTGAAACGAGACAATCAAGAAGCGTACACGAGGCAGCGGTAGATAAAAGAAAGACGAGAAGACGGCAACGAGAGGAAGAAATTTATATCATCCCTATCGCCTCCTGGTTCTCTCATCCCACTATAGAATACAGTATACTCTAGCGCATCCTCTCCTCTCCCTCTCTCGCTGGAAAAATTACATTGCTTCAAGCTCTTTGATGCAAGAATGTAAAATTTCCAATTTGAAAATTACTTTTTTCTTAATTTTCTACTTACCGACTGCTAACAATACTATAGGCATATTCCCGGGACTAGGACTATACTTACCGCCCAAAGATGACAATGAAGATTTTCGCGCTTTCCATATACGCGCCCAACCCTATAGTAACATCTCTGATTTCCCCAGTTATTTCCTACAAAGTCCCTTAATGTGAAAGGAAGGCAATACGGTGGGGATGAGCGGCGGGGATTCTCAAGTCGGTAATATAAAAGTTAGGAAAAAGTAATTTCAAATTGAAATTTACATTTCCCTAAACTTTTTATACTTACCGACTTCTACCAATACTATAGGCATCGAATTCACAGCCTATAGGAGGTGGGTGTTCTATGTCTCACTAAAGCATTAGACCACACACGCAACCCTCAAAAGAATGTGTAATCAAAAATTCACACATTGCTATCCTCCAAAAACAAATGGCTACACTCACCAGGTAATTAATGAGTACAGGCCATTCATATCGTATACATATAATGCAGAGTTAAGTCTCTAGACATAATTTTACAACATATGACCTTTCGGATTCTTGGCTAACAATATGTGTCTATTAAAACAAGCAAATTACCTTTACTATGTAAAATTACCGCCAAAGAAAGTAAGACAATTCAAAACTGTTCCAACCTTCCAAAGCAGTTCCCAGGAGAGACCTGGAAAATAGTCCTATCCCTTACAATATCACTGAGATTGAGATAGTATAAAAAGACCAGTATGTGAGGCTATGCGAGCTCAAAAAAAAGACTTGCAATAAATTAGAAACGAGTCAAAGGTGCCAAATGTACGATTACCCCTCGAATGTCTAATTATAGTGTTTACTGACACCTGGGTTGATTCTATTTGAAAGCAATACCCTGCGAAGCCTACCAGGGTACATGAAAATGTTCCTTAGGCCTGCATGGGCACAAACAATATGAGGCTTGATTAAAAACACCCCCTTCTCGGGTTTTCTTTCAGCCATTCTTAGTCTGACGTTTTATTTGAGCCTAGCTACGAACTCTAGTAATTGTGCCCCTCCTTTCAATGAAGTCTGCCCGCAGACAGGCCACGTATAAGTCACTTCGTTGGACTTATTCGTCAACCAGAAAGTACGTCAAAATGCTAGATTGTCTGTCCTTAATGACTACTAAACTCAATACAAATGAGTTCTATAAAACATTCACAACTGTTAGATGCAAAACTATAATTGCAAGTCAGTTCTTTAATGGAGGCCTCGATGGACATTCTAGGAATAGGAGGAATCGGTTTGCTTTAGGTCTTTTGCCTGTTTCACAGGAGCCCTCGGTAAATGTTGATGAATTATAGATATTCTGTTCCTACACCAGTCATGACCAGTAAAAAAAAATCTTGTCTAAACAAAGATTACACGAAAAAAAAACTGTTGCATTGTACTAATGCAGGAAGGGGTTTAACAATCCCACTATACAACTGTAGTTTGTAACTTATTTGCTTTGGGTGCCTTGATGATTCACACTATTTTTTCAGCTTTTCGGGAAAGAAAAACACTATCAATGACTGTTTTCCGGCTACGAGTTTTAAGACATATGGGTCTGGGTGACCATATGCGGCTTAATTTTTTAAATGTATATAGCCTCTCGTATTTTGTTTTATGGCAAATAACTAAAGGCGTGGTGTCATTTATCACCACCTTGTGAAACCAAAGACTGCGCGTTTGTAATTTGCGACCACAACTGCCACTCATATCAAAGATGCGCATATATAATAATCATTATGACCTCAGGTCTTGTACCAATTCAGTGGCGTGCCGAACAAATTTTGTTGGCTTGGGATTCCGTGTTTGACCACAGGAGAGATTACTATGTGACATTAATATTCCTAAAAAATTCACATGAATGTGTTTGAGTTTAATCAAAGTACTGCTTCATTTTGATGTGTTAGAACCTCCAACTCGAGGATATTGCATAGCGTATCATTCAAAAGGGCTTGTTGTAAGTACATCTCGGCTCTAAAGTATTCTGTGTTGGCCATGGTTTTGTCTCCATGCGGCCACAATTCCCACTTTTTGGTCATTAATTTGCAGAGAGAGGGAGACACCAAAAATTTAGACTCAAACTACCTATGTCCTATTTAGCTCGATTTTTACTTGACGGTCAGTCAATGAACTAGAAGAAAACTTGGCTAAGGTTTCATGTCCATGCAATCAAATTCACGGAACTACAACCTATCTTTAGATAACATCTTCGTGGATATATGGCCTAAAAAGCTGGCATAAAATAAATAAGACTAAGAAAAAATGATGATACAATCTTGAAGCAATCACACACCAAAGGTGTACTGGGCTATGTCTGCCAGTTCCGGAATGTTGATATGAGCTACATTCCGATTTGTCTGTAAAACACTATCTATTGTTTGACATTCAAGCGCTGGATCAACTATACTTGCAATCAAACTATGTGAACGACTGATAGGCTTGCGAAAGGTTCGCAATGATTATCAAGCTACCTAAACTAAGCTTGAATTGACTGTGGAAACCATTGAGACAACAATGTCTTGAATTGGTAACAGTTTGAAAAACAAAAGTTATGATACAACCTATTTCTTGCATTACAAACCTTAAGTGTTTTGTGCTCAGGATGCATCGGAATGCAATACATTAAGTATTAAGGTCTAAAATGTGGGGACCCAGATGTGTACAAAATTTGCCATAATTTTTACATGGGGACTTCCCACAAGCAGTCCATGGTTCTCAAGTTAAACTACTGTAGTACAGGTCATGCATGAAAAAACATACATCCTTCGCTCATGGAAATTAAAACCAATGGCTTTTCAAAACCTGTTATGGGCCTGGATGTCGACGAGGAGTAGTAGCTTAACGCAGATTTCAGTAATTAGAACAACATTTGTGTTGTAGGCCCACCACGTCCTGCCGGATCTAAGATTACAGAATTCATTGTCAGAAATTGCCTCAAACGTTGAGGAATATTTTAATTGTTTATATCAAAACATTGGGAAAGCATGTAATTTCCCAACACCCCCGCATCATTTGCTCTTAATGAACGCACAATATTGAAAACCTGCAAAATTTAAAATTGGCTAAGATGACCTTGGTAAGCGAAAAAGACAAAATTCTTTGTTTTTACTGTCATACTTTAGTGTTACAGACTTTGAAGTAAGAGTAGGCCGGGGTGGGCTTGTTGGGATTGCTTTAAGATTGCCATTAGTTTTTTCATACTTGTACATGATTTCAAAAGATCACATATGTGTTGAGGCTAAGAGGGGCCTGAGCTACATTGCCCCAACCTCGATATCTTGTCTTAGTTGCGACACAATGTACTTGCCCTTGTGCATCTCTAGCCGCAAAGTTTGTACAATTTTTTGCCAATGTGATATCCAGTGTAGGCTGGAATATAATATAAAACCCTTGCACCAAGATCATTACTTGCACTTTGTTGGTATTTTTGTGGTTCACATGTATGATAGTGTCGACTGCATTCCACCTCAAAACAGCATGAATATTGACTTAAATTTACCAAGACTGCGTAGCTTGTTATAGTTGTGACTGAAAATAACTCAGCAACTATGGATGGCTATCTTTAATCATTGAGGGGATTCTTCAGCCACTCTCTTCCTGCCCACTTAGTTCAAAGTCAGTTTTAAATCTTGATCAATATGTAGTTGCAAACTTGCATTTGAAAATGTCCATACTGAATGTCAAATTCCAAGCATCTCTATACAGACATGCTTTGTATTGTGGGAAGTTTAACAAGCCCTCCTTTTACCGTTAGGATTTCTTTATTTTGTCCTATTGACCAACTCACCTCCATTTCCAAGAGTTATTGGCCCCTTCTTGAGGGCCTTTATTTAAAGACATGCTGGGGATTCTGCACTATCCTTAGAAGCCATTTGATTCAATGGAGATAGTTTTATTTACACTAAGGTCACCCAAGAACTTGTAGACAAACTCTTAGTATGTAAGTATAAGTCTTGAATTGCCTTGTTAAAAGCATGGATCAATTTATGTGATAATTGCGAGATAGTTTTACAGCGTAACGATCACCCATTGATTAATAAAACTTTAAAATTTCAACTCTATTACCAGGCTTGAAAAGCTTGCCTGGATGGCAATGACATTGTGTGTCGACTTTTATAATCGTTATGTTACAGTTAATTAGGTGTTACATGGCCAAGAATCTAGTTAAGTCACAACTCTTCAAGTATTTCAAAAAACTCATGGCACCAGTTTGGAAAAAGGTGGAGGGATGGAACCGATTAATTTATAAATTCCATAATCGACTAGATTGGGGTTTTTTTTTTTTTTTTTTTTTTTTTTTTAAGTTAACCCAAGAAAAGCAGACTAAAACTCTGTTAGGGTTTTTCAATTATTTCACCAGGCTTTTCAAAAGCTTGCTGGATGAACCAATAATAATTTATTTGCCATAATAGAAAGTTTTAAAAACGAAGTTCATTAAGAACCAGACGACAGAAGAATCTTTTATTGAAATGTTTCAATTCTTAATTTCACCAGGCTTAAAAGCTTGACAGATTTTTAAACCGATAAGTCATATAATTGCTAGATCAGCATTCTCAGGGCCGTTCACACAATGAACCAGCAGACTGAACCAACCAATTATTGCTTTTGCAGAATCGTCCAAGTTCACCCAGCACCAGTAAGTACAACTCTTAATTTGTAAATCACAATTGTCCGGTTGAAAGCTTGTTGCCCCTTCCACCGGGATGAATGAATCATAAATGCTCCACAGAGTTACAAGTTCTGTCCAAGAACTACCCACGATAAGAATAGGCTAAAATTCTTTTTTAGATTCATTTTAAAGGTCTTAAAAGCTTGCTTGCATTTGAACCACGACAGGGTCTACAATTTCGTCCAAGAACTACTCCAAGTATAATAGAGTAGGCTAAAATTCTTATAGATTAATTTACAAGGACTTAAAAAGCTGTTGTTGAACCAGTCTAGATTATATTCAATGCTAGTAGATAGCCTATTTACAGCTACGGCCCTCACCTAGTGAACAAGTATATGACCAATAAATCATCGATAGACTGTAGGGAAACTATCGTCTGGCAAAGTTCTCCCAAGAAACAGCAGACTCTAAAATCTTTTAGGATTTTTAACTCTATTCATTTTATCAGGTTTGAACGGCTGAAATGAAACAACAATAAATTATTGCTATGATACTAGCTAGTCTGTATGCAGCAAGTTCACCAAGAAAACAGCCAAGCAGTAGTTGAACTGATTAAATATAATGAAGATGTCGTCATGTACAAAAGGACTCCCAAGAAACAGTAGACTAACTCTTCAGAAACTTGTCGATTCTATTAATTGCTGTTAGAAAATGATACTTGATGGTCACATCTTACAGCTAAGGTCACACAAGAACCAGTGTAGATAAACCATGGCGTTATAGTTAAATAATAACTTCAATTTTATTGATCGGTGCATAGTTCCATTTTCAAACACAACCTGTAGTCCATTTTTTTTTTTTTTTAGCTTTTTCACCAGTTTAAAAAAGCATGCTGGCTTTGATCCATGAAATAATATTTTATTAAAGGTAGGACTATCTACAGCAAAAGTTCATCCAAAACAAGGGAGGGGAAAGAAGGAGGGGGGGAAAGAAGAGGATTAGAGGGTGGGAGGGGGGGGGGGGAAAAGGATTCCGCCCTCACTTTTTTTCTCTTTTCTCCTCTTCTTTTTCTTTCTTGAAGCTTGCGGAGGTAAGGTCAGGGGTAGGGGTAACAAGCTAATATTTGCTATGATTATACAGTCTACAGTTTAAGTTCATGCAAGAGCGTAGAGCAGTTAGTATTAGAGTAGACTCTGAGTTATTTTCCAGGCTGTAAACAAGCTATGGATTTAACAGATGATAGCTACGTCTAGGAACTAAGTTCACCCAGGAGAACTGTACAGTACATAGACAGAACAGAACTTGCCAAGCCCAACTAGGTGGGTTTTGAGTGAAACTTGAGTGGGAAATACACAATCTCACCAATCCCACTCAAATAACACATCAACCCCAATCAACCCGCTCAAAGCTAAAAATCAATAACACTACCATGCACGATGAGTCCCACTCATGTTGGTTTTTCAAAGCGAACCAATCCCACTCAAAACCCCATCAAATCCCACTCGTCCCAATAGAGTGGAATTGTTGATGTGGGGACACATTGAGTGAACACTCATTTTTTGGCAAAGTACTTTCTGTCCGGCACTGTAGACTAAAAAATTGCCATATTTTTCCGGAATGAGAATTTGTAATTATAATGATGGCACTAAGTATTCCTGAATCATAGTATAATTAGCTTTTTGCCAGGCTTGCTTGAGAAAGAAGAAGCTAATGGGGGTAACAAAGCTATGATTATAACAGTCTTCCAGTTTAAGTGTCCCTCTCTTCCTTAGTTCATGCAAGACAAGAAGCCAAGTTATTATAGTAGGCTGAGAGTTTCCATATTTTCCAGGCTTTTTAAAACAAGCTACTGCCGATTTATAATGGAATTATAATGATTGCTATCAAATGCCCCCTCATACAAGGAGCTTGAAAGCAGGAAAGTCTACAAACGGTTCACCCATGAGAGAACCGGTAGACTAAAACTTCCTCTAAAAAAAATTTTGAGAGACTGAGTTTCTCAGATTGGAATTATAATGATTGCTATCCAAAGGCCCCCTCACAATGGAGCTTGAAAGCCAGGACAGAGATGAATCAAAAGAGGAGTAGCCTAACTTCACCGCTGGCGCCTTCCTTGTCGCTGGCAGCAGTGACGAAATCACCGGTAGTTATGTTATGGTATTTTTGCCGCGGCCCAAAAGCGGCAAAGGTGGCAAAAATTGGCAGTCACTGGCAGTATTCATGATGCACGTACGTGTGAAAAACTCCCTAAAAGGAAATAGAACACAAGCGTGGAAAAAATCGCCGATTTACACGCGGCATTTACTACGAAAAGGATCTTCCCCAGAGGGTTCCCTTTCAATAATTTCGTTGAGAATCAGGTCCTTTTGAAAAAAAATCCTGTCCCTGAAGAAAGGCGCACGCCTTACTCCAGGGACGCCGGAAATAACTGGGAATCAGAGAGTTACGATAGGTTGGGCGCGTATATGGAAGCGAGAAAATCTGACTGGATCCGGGAGACGGGATAGGTAATAGTCCGGGATATTGCATTATAGTATTGTTAGAAGTCGTAGTATAAAAAGGGTAGGGAAAATTCTTGTTTTTCAAGGCGAAACATCATATAAACCATGCCAGGCAAACCATCCTCACTCTCCCCTCTCCTCGTTATTTAATGTCGCCTATCCCTTGTCAAAACCCTAAGTCGCAGATACCCTCTTATCTATCAGATAGAGCTAATCCTCTCCGCTGCCTGTCTCTCCTCTCCTTTCCCATCTTCTATCTTCCCTCTCTCGCTGGGAAAATTTACATGCTTCAAGCTCTTTATGCAAGAAATTCTTGTTTTTCAATTCCAAAAATATTGCATGCCAGAGGTAAATAATGAGAATTTCTTTTTTTTTAAATCTATTTTGATTCAAGTCCGTTTTTTCGCGTCAGAATGCCACTGATGTCTGTAGAACTTTCTAACAGATTCCAAACAGCCAGCGTGCGAGTGGGTAGGTATTTTGAATTTTTGTTAATCAGTGGGGACAGTTGTTTAGTATTGAGGGCGTATGTGCGGCCATTGGGGTCAAAAAGGCGGCAGCGCAGTATAAAGGGAACGATGCCTACCAGGGAGGCACCCAGCGGATTTTGTTTTTAGGATTTTCGTTTTTTTATTTGTTTGTTATCATTGGAGGATTTCGTGTTGGGTTGAGTGTAATTCCAAAAAAATACATGTTTGATTTTAGTTAATGGAACCTACTGTGCCCTGAATCCGAAGACCAGAGCTGAGACTGTGGGACAGTATACATTCGCACACAGCCATGGTACCCTCATTTTTTATGTGTTTTAAATTATATTGTTTTTAAATGTGCTTGTTCCGATAGTCTTTGGGACCCTCTGATTTAACCGGAAGGGAAGTAGTATTCAAATTTGAATATTTTTTTTTTCGTTTTTCCCCAGATGTTCCAGGCCATACTTTTTCTACTTCTCCCCTGAAATTTCAGCTTCAAAAATCCATTCTTTCCCAAGATACTGACAAAAACTGCCCGGTTTTGGTGTGTTAACAACAGCAGCTCGTGAAGGGGCCCGCCCCAGAATCCTTTGCCCGCGAACCATATTATCGATGGCAAATGCATGTGGGGGACCTCCATTTCTTCTTTTGTCGTTCAGGTAGTAACATCTGGTTTCAAGTGTATCACACAGCCTACACTAGAGAGTACACAGTCACGAACAGTACACAAACTCAATGATAAGCACTGCACAGGAATTGGAAAATTGTCAAAGTTAAAGAAAAATAAAACATGCAAGTCCGAGTGGATATTCCTAGTGCCATGTTCCTAGCCTGATGCCGAGGACAGATACAAATCATTTGCCTAGACTCGGTCTCAATTTCCTAGACTCAAGTTACCGTCCCGGTTAACGCCCAAGTTACCGCTATTCTTACCAAATGACCCAACAAGCAGTTACAAAATTACGTCTAAAAATGCTGGATATATTCACTGAAACTTGTAACTACTAGAAATTTATCTTTAGAAGTAGGGAATCATGTGGCGAAAGTATTACGAAAGTATGAGTGGAAGTTGTAAACACAGAGCTGATGCCAGGCTGGTGACGTAAATCATGTAAATAGTCTCATATTACGCGCCATTGTGTTAATCATGCAGCTGGCGAACGCTAGGGGGCCTACACTCAATTCCTGTTCACTCAATCGTACACTCTAAATGCCCAACAGTTGATACTAGGTTTCTGGCTGGTTTCAAGAAATTGTGAAGATGAAGAAATATTTAAAATACTGTTCACACAAAGAAGCGCATAGTAATCGGGAATCATTTCTTGATCATTCATATACTATACATTAGAAATTGAACCCACTAGACTTAAGCGCACAATGTACAAGGAACGGTTGTTGTGTGGAAGTATGATTACGTGTTATTGTTATGAGAGGTTCCCGGTGGCACGGAAAAACGAATTTGTAGGCGAAAAGGTACTTGGGAGGTCTTCTGAGCCGCTGTTGTGGTTAACCATCAATATTAGGCAAACAAAAAAAATTGTATTGGAGTAACCCGCCCTACCTTATTTTGAAAATCAAGCCCTGTACAAAGTATACCTACCCTAATTTTTGTTATTGATTTTCAAAAATCTTATTTTTCAAGTTGTTTTTACCCTGATTTTTAACCGATTTTCTAAATATTTTTTTTTTTGTTTGTGTGTTCGCGTGCAACTTTGGCAAGATTTTCAATAATAAGAGTCAAAAGTATAAATATTAATAACATTACATAGACTATGTGTGATGATTTGATGTAGTAATGCATTATTAAAAAAAATAAATCCGCCCGCCCTACCTTATTTTGCACTGGCCCGTTACTCCAATACAACAATTTTTTTTGCCTTAGCACAGTAGTGAATAGGGCGTTGCACTATGCATTATCGCATCTAGTATCAAAACTGCAAGTTTGTTTCCCACGGTAATTGGTGGTCAGCGTATACAAGTGTCAGGCTCCCATATCAAGTAGAATAGAAAACACGATAGACAAAAATCGGAACAAGCACCTTTAATATTATGTGCAATTTTTAATGTTTGATTGTTATCGCTGGCAAATAAAATGAAATGAAATTCACAATCCATAAAAGACTCAATCTCCCAAATATTGAGAAAAACAAAAATCAAACTGACAGAACTCAATGCAAAAACAGAAACACTGCAAAGCAAAGAACGGCCAAACAGAATGACTAACTTTTATCCCAAGACAAGTTTCACTAAATAAAAATGCACTTATAAGGCATCTCTGAATGTTTTATTTCAAAGTTTGCCCTTTCTCAGCTTTGCATCCAAAGTTCCAAACATTTATACAAATAAATATTTTATAAATTATTCAAAATGCCCACTAATTATCAAAAATATATTCGCTACAAACAAATTACAGGGATTTGCATACTTTGATAATTTAAAAGGATGAAATTCTTAAGGAAATTTCGCATCAACATCACTTTATGTCCGGTCGGCCATTTTGGACTCACTAGCATGGCAGACTCCTTAGTATGTCATGAATGTGTTTCAGAAATGGTCATGGGTCAGTGCTTACATTTGCCGATTGGTTAAGCTGAAATTATTTTTTTTGATTGGCTAAGCCAGTTCATTGGCAAACATCAAGGGCAGTTTTACGAATGAAGAACTTGTGATGGATATCTGGCCGGTACGGCAAAGAAATCAGCTGAGACAAACTAGCGCTTTAAAAATATGAAGGTTTGTGAAACGGTACACATTTTTTTATTGGGAGGTTTTCAATTCCCACATAATAACATGGATGTGTGGTTTGCCTGCATCCAGTTAAAATTTTTTGGACCCCCAAATCTCATGATTGTAAAATTCAGTGCGTCCATAATTAGCTAATTTTCCAAAATCGGCGTCCTGGATGCAGAAACGCAGAAAAACGCGACCCCTGATACCGAGTGGATTTACATATCAATTGCCCCATTATTTGCTGGAGTCAATGAATCATGATGTACATCCACTGGTCACTGTTATTCTGTGCAAAAATTGAGATGACATTTAATTCAATTTCTAGAAAATGTGCAAGATGTGAGAACACATGAAGAACTGATTTCTATAATCTTAGAAAAATTATTTCGGAAGAATTATGTACTTCCCAGGTGTGCGCCACCTTGGTCCTTATCCAAGCATCTTTTTCGGTTTGGCCTCATGGCTTAATACTGAAATATGGAAAAAGAGTGAAAAACAGAATCATGTCTGAGTGAAGTAGAAAGCCTTGAAAATGTTTACCAGAAAGTGTCTTCTGCTGAATCTTTGACATTTTGCCATGCTCTACTCTTAGAGGTGCAACGAGAGATTTCACAAAACAGGTTTCCCTAAAAAATATGAAAATTCTGATTTTTGCACCAATGTAAAGCTTTTTATCAAAAATGTCCCCATGTGAAAGGATTAAGCTGAAAAGAATTTCTTTGGTACAAAAATTGTGAAATTTCTAATTTCGTGTAGGAGCAAATACAAAATTCAGCCCGTTTTATATTGAAATTAAGCAAATGAAAATCACCTTTTGTTTTCACATTCAAGGCATTTCTGTATTAAACCAAAGACATGGTAAGCACTTTAAAAAGTCCTCACTTTTCCAAAATGTCCTCTTATAGATAGGTAAGGATTGCGTTTTCCATACATAGATACATACTGTATTTTTGCAATGCATGCTCTCCTGCATCACACTCATTTTTTTTAAAGGTGGGTAACTCAATCGACAACCTCATCCACCTCCCCCTTATTCCATCAAAATTGAGATTTTGGTAGCAGAAGAAAGTTCATATTTTCTCATTACCCCAGTTAAATTTTAGGCCCAAGAAATATCGCCTTTCATTCAATGTTATGAATTATGAAACATCTCCAAATGTGGTTTATGACATTTATTAACACACTGTCTTATAGGCCTATTTAGTGCACTTTTGCTTATACTACTAAATGGCTGGACTGTTTTAACTTCAAATTTGTAATCATATGTTTTTGGTGACACTTCCATTTCAGAAATCTGAAAAAAATTGGGCAACCAAAATGTTCCTAAAATATCAGAATTTTAAAAAAAAAAAAAAAAAAAAACTAAAATAATTATTAATAATCATAATTGGCAAATTGGTGGTAGATTTGCAGACCTGAAACAGGCTAATGTGCACAGCTCAACTATATAGTATGATACTCTTGACCTTGAAGCTATTGACCTCTCCTACAGATACCTTTGACAAATTTAGATTTTTGTAGAAATAACATTACTCCATCTAATATATTATGTTAATAGCCCATTTTACCAGACAATTTAAGCTATTTTGTACACCTGGGGATGCAGCCATAGAATGACGTTGCTCAACAGAATCCTTTTTGTACAGGAGCATCGAGGTATTCCTATACGAGGCTGGCTATAGTTTGCAATGGAGATTAACTGAACAGCATGCACTGGTGGACATTTATTTCATACAATATAGTAAAGTACTGTGGAGAAAAAATACATATCAAACTATAAATACTTACATGCTCCCCAAACTAGTCCATCAGTTTTTATAGTTCGAACTTTGTCTTCAATTTCTTTCATATCTGCCAAACCAAATACAAAACTTGCTTTAAAATTGAAAGCACAAAATCATGCTTCCATGAAGAGTTTTATAAAACAACTTTTTTAGCTAACTTTGAATGTTGTGAGGCCATCTCCCACAAATTGACATATCATGTAGTGATAGAGAGCGTGGTAACATAAAATGAGGTGACTTTGAACACTGGTACAAGATAGACACAAAGGCTTGATATTTGGTAGACTTTCATATAGAAGTCCCATTGATGCAAATGAGGTATTACAATTGATTCCGTCATGCGCTGTATGACGTTGTGCAGTAGTGCTTGACGGAATGAATGGCAATACCTCATTTGCATCAATGGGACTTCTATATGAAACTACCTGATATTTTGCCATCAAAATGTCAGGACTAATTACATGCTGTGTGTGCATGTGTATATATATGATAATAATAATAATAAAGCTAGTAACTATGTTAGGGCAAAAATTGAATTATTCATTAGGTATGAGTTCTTTGATTATTAATATTCCTATCCTTGTTATTCTAGTGGATTATCCTCAATTTGCATAAATTAATATTCCTATCCTTTGACGGAATAAGCCACAATACAAGGGATACACTGGGGGGGGGGGGGGGAAGGTATATTTCCCCCTAATCTCCATGGCATTCTAGTCCATGCTCAACTCGGGTCATATACGGACAAAAATGTAGTTCAGTGTATTTGTCATCCTTGCAATTAAACCAAGATGCAAAAATTGTACCCACATATTAATTACCCGATTCCTTTTCTAGCGCAGAATAGGCCCGTCTTTCAAACTCTGACACAACACCACCTGTCTCAGCTCAAATGCTGTCTATCGTATGCAATGCTCTAGATGTGGCCTACAATACGTTGGCAAAACTGGCAATGAAATTTGTGAATGAGAAACCATTGATCTACCATCAAACATTCCAATAAACACAAGGAAAAACCAGTTGCCTTTCATTTTTTCACAGCCACCTTACTCTCTCACTGATCTCAAGCTAATTGTCATTGAAACTATTTGTGAACAATCAAAATTTCATTGACAATATTGGGAGAAATTCAAAAACAAACACACACCAAATGAACTCAATATCAAAGACTAACACTTAACACATCACACTTTCGGAGAACATTGCCCTCTCCTAACATTATTTAACACATGACCAATCCACCGGTTCACTTACCTGATGAAGTCCAGTGGTTCTGGACGTAACATAGTAAATTGCAAAATTGTATGTCCAGTATTTGATTAAATTTCTATTATTTTATTATTTAACACTACCGATTATATCGAGGGTTGACAATCAGAAGGACGTAACTCAGCACTGAAAGAAATATTAAAGAATTTCTTTAATTCTGCTGTAATACTGCTTTTGAGAAATTTGAAGTTTAATATTTTCTACTAAGCAAATCCATTCATTACTCAAAATGTAAACATCTCATAAAGCTCATATATGGTACTGTATTAAAGCAAACATTATATAAACTTTAGTCAACAAGAACAATTTTTAATTATGAACAGCAGAATTAAAGAAATTCTTTAATATTTATTTCAGTGCTGAGTTACGTCTTTCTGATTTTCAACCCTCGATATTTTCCCAGTGTGTGTGTGGTATACTTTCTTCCATCATTTCACTTTACAGCCATTGAAGAAGCTACACAAAGTTAATCAAAATTAAGTCACCTTGCATTGAGATAGAGGTGACTTTGAACAGCATTTCATATTTGCTGTTATAGTGAAAATACCACAAGAACCTATATTTTGGTCAACCCCAGCACCCATAAAGGTTTCAAAAGATATAAGTCCAACAAGTTGCAAAGAATTTCATCCAAAATTCTACTATGATCTGTAAAAGCTGGCCAGATTCCTTTCTACATGTAAGTTTAGCCTCAATGCATTTGATATATTAAAAATTATTTTGCTAGGATTTGAAAAAATTTTCACTTCATTTAAAGCGGTAACTGAAAATCACACATTTTGTAAAAATACTAAAACAGTTTTAAGTGCCCAAATAAGAAACTACAGGCCAATTTAATGGTTTCTGCCACTAAATAATTTCAACAAAGCCCTGTCCAGCAAATGTAAGAGGGAATCACCAAAAGCAAAATTAACTTGTATAAAAACTTACCAGTTTCATCATCCCACTAAACAGAAGATATTGTTAAGAGAAAGAACAAAAGAAAATACTAATTAAAGCAGTCAACATCCTTATATTATATTTACTATTCATAAAGAAACTTTACTTCAAAGAAATAGTTCTAAATTACATGTACAAGTATTGTAGAGAACAGGGTAAATTAATATCAATGTAAAACTGATTTTTTTAAAGTATTTTTGTATATGATAATGGTAAGTAATTCAATCCCAATGGGTACATTGTCAAATTTGTTTGTTTACAGGAATACACACCAAAAAAATTGTTAATTTTTATAGGGAACCTCGAGCTTCCTGAGAATTGGGGAGGGTTAGCATCTCTGAATCTCTTGAGTATGCTATACTGTGGGGCTATTTTAAAGGGGCATTTAGTGATCCACAGTCTTGTTTCATAACTAACCTCAAACAAGTTGAGATTTTTATATCATCTGAACTGTTGGCATAAGTATATAGTATATGTGCCAAATCTTATGTGTATTCAATCTACTCTAGAAGAAATACACGATTTTGTATTTTCTATCCGTACAGAAATTACAAAATTCACTCATATCATCAAAATGCAACATTGGAGTCTACCAAAATTTTGGAAATAACCTTTTCTTGAGGATGTCTAGGGAACCGAAAACAACTAGAATTTTGCGGATCTTGGTTTTCACAGTCACTATATTCAAAGTATATAAGCTGTAGACCACTTTATTATCTTTATTATGTTCTGGATCAAAACAAATATGCAAATCAGCTCATTAATATGCATATATATCATAAACAGTTTGCATGCACAATACTTGTGTTAAAGGGGATGGTGCGATTTAAGTATATAAAGTTTTCATCTTGATAGAATGGCCTTCACCCAAAAACAACATCTGTAAGGTTTCACGCCGATATTCCAATCCAGTTTGATGTGACAGCTAAAAACGTGATTTTGTGAGCCCCATAAAGTACTATGTAAATCTAATATTGGTCGACCAAAAAGGAGTACACTTTCGCTCATAACTCCCAAACCAAACATCCTTTAGCCCTAAGATTTCACTGGGTAAATGAGAAAAATAGTAGCTTTCTTCTGATACCAAAATTTCGACCACTTCCGGTAAAATCTGGGGTTCTGGGGACGAGGCTATTAGCGATCGGGCCATGGACCTTTAATACCCCCATAACAATAAAATCGGACTGTGTTCCAGTATATGTTCACCTTTTTTGTTATTAGTCAATCAGAATGAATATGTAAATCAGCTCATTATTAAAGGTGCAACAAGAGATTTTGAGGCACCCGAATATTGTGTCATAATAGTAATTTCATTTAGATTAGAAACTCAATAGAGTTCCTACCTTGTATTTGGCTACAGAAATGTCTTAAAAGAGAAAAAAGGTGATTCTGAATTGCTTATATTTCAATAGAAAACATGAGGTGAATTCGTATTTGCTCCTATATGAAATTAGAAATTTCACAATTTTTGTACCAAAGAAACATTTCTCAGCTTAATCTTTTTTTGATAGAAAGTTTTACAGTAGGGCAAAAATCAGTACTTTCGATTATTTTAGGGGCACCTGAAATGTGAAATCTCTTGTTGCACCTTTAATAAGCATATATACAGGGTGAGTCAAAAAGATTTACTCAATTTCAGAAAAATATTAGAAATATTTAACAAGTTCAGAAATTGGTTTTTATACACACAAAAACAATAGCTCATATCTACTATCATTGGTAAAAAATCGAAAGTTTAACTTTTTGCATATTGCAGATATGGTAAATTGACGGAAAGCCGCCAAAAACCAGATTGACCATGATTGTACAATTCTTCACGTCCACAGCAGCAAAAGCCATTGAGTTACTGTCATCTAAATGCTCAATAACTTTTGTATTTTGTTCTAAAGTAACCATTTCATAATCCGTAACAACTGTTATTGATAATATTTCTTAATAGTTAATGACAGTAGCGTAACAGGGGCAGGAGGGGGAAGAGATGCATTGTCCCCTCCCCCATGGGCCTGACCAGGAAAAAACCTTAAAACAGGAAAGTGGAAAAAGGACAAGCAAAAATGGAGTAGAGAAAAGAGAGGAAGGGAGAGGAAAAGATTGAGATGCAAAGGGCAAGGCAGATGGACGTTGAATGTCTGTAATGTTCAAATATTGATTTCCCAAAGTACCCCCCCCCTTATCAGGTTATGAAGGAGTTGGCAGAAAATGTGTGTCAATCGGCTGTATTGCACAGGATTGCCTACGTATTTGCATTGTTTCCGCGAAAAGATATGTAAACAATTTCAAACATTTATTGAAG
The DNA here is from genome assembly GCA_023653785.1 of Ophioderma brevispina. Lineage (NCBI taxonomy): Eukaryota > Metazoa > Echinodermata > Ophiuroidea > Amphilepidida > Ophiodermatidae > Ophioderma > Ophioderma brevispina. The sequence continues at coordinate 2,405 of JAMKCH010077222.1, read as the reverse complement.
TAATTCTTCAAAATTTGGGTGTAAGATTCCATGATTTGTTTTTAGAATTCAGAATAATGAAATAGTTTGAATGGCATGATGTACTTGTGTAGGCAGACTCATCCAAGGTCCCTTTGGCCAAATTCCACAACAGTGATTCCGTGGACAGAGTGAAAAATGGGTACTTATCTTAAGTTAGCATAACTTCACAATGCAAAGTTCAAAAATCAAAATTTCTCTAGTAGGTAAAATAATCTAGTTTTATATGTGATAGTCGGTATCTTTGGTAGATTTTTTACTGCTGTAGAAAAATTCAAACAAAACGTGTGTAAATCTTTTTGACTCACCCTGTACCATCAACAGTTTGCGTGAGTAATACATGTGTCCACAAATACCCACATACCAAGTCTTGACAAAATGGGGCTTTGCGTTATGATCAAGGTTAACTTTTTATTCATGGTAAAGGCATATCAGGGCATTAACAGCAGGGCATTATAACCAGACAAACATCATGGTGTTCTTTTCAACACAATAGGAAAATTTAAAAAAATTTGACCCCTGTATAACCTTGAAACCCAAGATGGGGTCCATTAAGGGGGGTTGAAAAGTGCTTCCATCAATTTTATGGATTGCTGTAGTCAACATGTTTGTGTCCCCTGGGCAAGATACTTAATCTCAATTGCCTCGTTTACCCAAGCGAAATCTGGGGATCGAGCTGTTATGGGGAATATTACAATCAAAGTGCTGATAGGGATGTGCGCTTGGCCAGCTGCCAGCCTAAATGAAGCGATATGATTGTGACGATTTCCTGCCTGACGGCAGCGTAATAATAATTGGCAACAGCGCTTTGAATCCTTGGTAAAAGGCGCTTTACAAATGTCGGGTATTATTATTATTGATGATATTGAGCCGCCAGGTTTCCGTTGACAAATTCTGAACCAAGGATTGCATTGTTGCCCACGATGCCCATCCATACAACTAACTTGCGGCAGTCATGGAGGGACTCATAGTGAAGTCCTAGGCGGGTGGCTCTTAACGCATAAATATACAATATTTGACTGCTTGAGGGGCATGTTTTGAAACGATAGCCCAAGGTGATCTCGAAACCATACTATGCCGAAGCGTAAGCCGATGCAGTATGGTGCTGTATTCGTGCGATCATCGAGGGCCTATAGACTGTTTCACCAATGCTCCGAATAAAAATGGCTCAATATTTGTTTTATATTACCGAATATAGATTCTTGTCAACTGATTGGGTAAAAGGACATTCTAAGCCAGGTTACTAACACAGGCCTATGTATGTGTAGCCATGGCATGCATGCATGACAATTTTGTGTACTTAGGGCCAAACTTGTGAAGAATTAGCAGTCACCTTTCTTGTGTTGAGGAAGTGTGTTGGAGTCCAAAACGGATCACCGTAATCGACTTCTTGCCATTTTTTTGTCGGCAAGATGCGTACATCCGAAATTCAGCAACTTTACACGGCCTGCGATGCCGTTATCGGTGTCAAATTATAATTCTCGAATATTTCACGTGTATTTTTACCTGCCGTTTTGGTATTAGCCCCTTGAGCTGCATCTCTGATTCCTTTCAGATCTTCAACTACAAGCAGCCTCAAGCATGAATAGTCCTGCGATTCAGCCATTTCCTTGCCAATCCTGCATCAGACTTGCACACATTTTTGTTTACTCCGTAACTGTCAGTTGCAGATCCGTCAAAATGCGATCTCTTACACAGCTTCAATGTTGTACACTCATACTACAGGATGAATAGTTTCGTTTTTAAAGCTGGTGAAGAGTTGTCCGGGCATAGCATGAACTATGCCCTCCTTCCCAGGCTAGTTCATTTTTGGTTCATTCTTGAAGTGCTAGTTGAATTTATGCCTCCACTTTTAACCCATCAGATGACAGGGTCTATATATATGTATATAACACTGAATATGACTGGTACTGACGCATCATCATTTACTTCATGCTACCACTAAGGCATGCCTCAGTCATCCCCGGTGTCTGTTGCGGATCCATCGTTAGAATTGCATTCTTCTCCGAATGATCTCCGCACGTATGCATGTATTCGCTGTATTCCCTCTCAGTAGTGAGAGGGTGATAGACAACTAGCACACAATACCTACCTTCCCCGACCTTACTTTTGCAACAAATGTCTCATTTGGGCACAATCAGACACCCCATTACCACTGAAAACTTTTGTCGACTCCCGAAATAGTCGGGGGAAGGCGCGCACTGTATAGAGACCGCATCACCGAAGAGCGTAGTGATACATGTACGTCCTTACCCACCAAAAATGTTCTCCCAAACCACACGAGAACCTTCCACGACCTTGCTTGCGGGGGCGGAAAGAACAAAATTGTGGGGGCGTAAGGGTCGTGGAGGTATGTATCTTTCGCTATTGTATCAACCCTTCACTAC
>JAMKCH010077217.1:0-12102 GCA_023653785.1 Ophioderma brevispina | reverse complement strand
CTACTTCTTCATCCACATTGAATTGCTTACTTTAGGAAACAAAGAGGGGTTTCTACGGGGTTTTAACAAAGATTTCTATTGCGATAAAAAAGGTAAGATCTATCTATTGATAAAAATTGGATTAGGGGAACTATTAGACATAGATACAATCATCATAGTATACTGGAAGCCAATTCATTTGTTGGACTTGACCATTACTATGCCCTAGGACCTTAGGGTAACAAGTTGGTAGAGTAGGAGGCTGCTGTTTTCATGGATTAGGTACCTAGTTGAAAAATTGTGGCTGAAGGGGTGGTACTGCAGGATACATTCAATAAAACCTGTACTTTGATGTTGTGTGTTGAAGGATTTACATTGCCTTCTACTTTTTCGGGTTCTCTATGGCAATACTTGGGTTACCATTGCAGGGTTGGTTTATTTAGATGTTTGCACCAGCTACACTCAATTGGAACCCTATCCTAAATCAGTTTTAGGGAGTTACCAATCAATGTTTCAAGATGTCCATATGGGTTGGGTTAACTCATATATTCTCCATGAAAATAAGGTGATTACCATGAATGCAGGACAATCTTTCAGCGTATTGAAGATGTTAATTTATTCTGAACTTGTCAGGCAATGACTTGGAGTAACAATTACCTTTGGGGTGTATTTCAAGAGTTGGAATATCGTAAAGGACTATACCTTCAAAGAAAATCAATTACAAAAAAAAAATCGAAAAACAGGTGTGTTTCAGGGTACTAGTCAGGGACTTACTACCTAAAAACTCGGCATGAAAAACAAATTGAAAAACAGTTTTACAAAAGATGGAGCGTGTTGGGGTTAAAAAAATATTAATCAACACTCACCCCTGCATGAAAATCAGTTGTCCAAAAATTGGATGCTGAGATATTTCAAGATCTTAGCTTGCTCATAGTGCTGTAACCTACACGCAATAACCTGACTTCTTTGCCAGTAGGATTATTTTCAGGACTACAAAAATTGTACAGGAGTTGGACAGGTGTCTATAGATAGAAACCAATGTTTAAACAATTAATTCAGGCATGTTTCTAAGTAGGTTAGGCCAAAAACTCTCTTGGACATGTATAACACTGAATTACACAAGTTGCCCATTGAAATATTCAGAGGTGAAAAAAAACCGTTAAAAAATTTAGGGTCTGTTGTCTTAACAAAACCAGTTAGTCGATTAAGTGAGGATTTACTTTGAAGATTTGGGAATTTAAACTACCCTCATTTTGCATGGAAAATTGTGAGTAAGCTGCCAGTTTTGGGTCATTTCATGGCCTAAAAACAATCTGAATGAGCTGGGATTAGATGGGAAAATCCAGGTTAGTTGTTATTGAAGACTGGATTATTTCAGGTTTAAACAAAACTTACAATCTTGTTTTTGAGCTACAATAAGGCTAAGTGAATTACAAGATGGAAATATTTGTGGGGCTAAGCAATCTGAACAATGTATCTTAATGTCAAACAATTAGTGCCCTTGAGAACGTGTATCCCAGTTTGGTAAAGCAAACCCAATCTGGACCTACTGGAAACTAATTTGGGTTTAAATTAATGACCAACACATATTTTTATGGGTTGGTAAATCTTCAATGACCGTCGACTACATGGAAAAAACCACTTAACTATGCTGAATTCCAGTTTGTTCCTATGAATTAAGAAAGAAAAAACTAAATTCATCTAAATAGGTATAAACAATAAATTGAATGTGCTACCACAAGAACTGTTTTCGGGGTTTAGGAAAGTCTCAATGTACTTAGTGTGAAAAAACAATCACTGGTCCGCTGAATGTTGGATTATGTAAGGATTGCATAATCTAATTAGTGACCTGTTTTTTTTTGTGAAAAATGAGTTGATTCAATTGCCAGTTGGATTGGGATGCCAAGGGACTGCAGAATTTGGAGGAAACTCGACCTCTCTAATAATTCCACTAATCACGTTTAAAATTGTTGGATTTTATTTCAGGATGTTGTAAGAAAGGTAAAGCCTTTATCGTGCAACACCCAATATGCTGAGTTCACTGCAAGGGTGGAATGTTTTCGGGTGTAGACATCTAATCTGAAATAACTGTTCAGGAAAAAACCATTTGGCCACACTGAATTCAGGTACATTTCGGGGTTTAATGGGGAAATTACCTAGAACCGGTCAAAAAAATCAGGGGTTGGTTAAAATTCCAGAAAGAGAGTTGAGAGAGTTACCAACCTGACTACAGTCTGGATATGAGTTAAAAACCAAATTGGTCACCAAAATAATCAGTAGCCTGTTTAACCAGTTTACACAAAACTTGCACACCTAATCTTGAGTACATTCAGGTACATTACATTTGCCAAATGGATCTTTTGCGGGTTGAAGTTGGAATACCGAACAGCTGACCCTTAATGTAAAGAGATGAAGTATTAAAATGCTAAGATATTCAAGGTTATGGGCAGTTCAACACCCAACTTAAGTAAAACACCAACAGAACTCTTTTTCAGATATGAATAATTTTGAAGAAAAATGTACTGCCAGGAACAATTGGTTACCCTAAAGTTTAAAGTAATTTCAAAAATTTAAATCAGCTTTTACTGTTAGATTTAAGTTACATAATTTAAAGTATATGAAGTTGGAAAGTTTTCCGGGATTAGAAATCTGGACGAAAAATCTGGCTGGGATTCAAAAACTGAGTACATTGATAACAGGTGTGTTTGGGATTTGAGTACGAATTATCACCCTTCACTTCTATAACAAACAAAGTGAGCTGTACTACAAGATGGCGCATTTCTTGGGTTGGAAAATCTGAATACACTTCATCTAATTGGAAATCAGTTAGTCACACTTACACCCCTGGAAAAAATTTCGGGGGTTGAGCAAAGTGACCAGCCTAACTCTCGTCAAACAAACAGGTGTTAAGTACAGTGCCATGGGTTTGAAAAGGAATTGATCAATTAACCAACTTATGGTAAATGGAAAACAAATAAGCACAATTGGATGTTGGGTTATTCAAGATTTGGGCAGGTTAACAACCCTAAATCTTGAAAGAACAATGTATGGAGGACATTACCAGCAGACTTGTTTCAGGGTTTGAATAGGTATAGATGAAATGTACTTGACTGGAAATAACTTGGAGGACACTGCAGTTGGGTTATTTCAAGGTGCTGAGCAAGTTAAAAACCTTAAATGCTCTATGTTTCACTTTAATATGATAAAACACACTGCCACCGCAATTTCTTTTAGGATTACAAAACCTAAATGAATGGAAATCTTCTCCAAAATCAACTGCAAACAAAATGAAGGGTGGATATTCAGGGTTGTTTAGAAGGACTTCACGTTCTTGTCTTGCAGAAAAAAATTTTTGAATGCATGGGACACTTGGAATTATTTCAGGGTTTGTCAAAATGTAAATGAATTACACCTGTACAGCAATACATTTGAGAAAAAACATTTAAATGTTGGTTAATTCCAGGGTTTGAGTGATCTTAGTCTCTTAACTCTGGGTCCGAATAAATTAAGGGATTACCCAGCTTGGATTATTTTGGGGGTTGTACAAACTGATTTAAAAAACTATTTTTAGAGGCAAGGCAATCAACTAGATGCATGGAGTTGAAGTTTTCAGGGTTGTGAGTAAACTAAGAAAATCTTGATTGGATGGCAATGCTGATGTCACTACCAGCTGGATTGTTTTTCAGGATTAGAAAATCTGGAATGAAATGGGACCCAATATAATGAAAACCAATTTAGGTACAACAACATTTGAATTATTGAGGATTTTACGAAAGTTGACCTCCCTGGATCTGTATAAAAAATAAATTCAACTGCACAACTCAAAGTCTACCCCAAGGGATGTTTCAGAAGGTAAGAAAATTAAAATAAAAATTGTTTCGGAGCAACAAACAGTTGGGTCACCATTAAATTTCTAGCATGTGTAAGATTTGGAAATTATCTTTAACTTTCTTCATATATAACAATTACCTGGGGAACTTGCCAAGAATGGGTACATTTCGAGGATTAGGTAATCTAAAAACTTTTTATTTTTATATGGTACCCGTTTGATCATTTTGCAAAAACTGTCTCGTTTGCAAGGTTGTTTGAAAAAGCTTACAGATGCTATCAGATATTTGACAATAAGGTTGGTTAAAATGTCTTAATATTTGTGTCTGGTTTAAAAAAACAGCTTGAATCCCTAGTTTTGCATAATAACCAATTAGAGCGGATAGGAAGTTAGAGTTTTGAGGGGATTAAAACAAAACCTGAAAACAATTTACCTGGTATAGAAATAGCTCATACTATCTACATAAGATATATTTCAGATTACAGTGATCTCAAATCATGAAAATGTTCAGGAAATAAGTTTGAAGATCTACCCAATATTGACATTGAAACAATATAAATTTCATTAATGGAGAGGGATGTATTGACTAACATAGATGGCAATTCATTTTCCAAACCTTACGAAAAACGCCAGAATTGTCGGCAGTCAACACTGAGATTTGTGAAGTTATGTGTCCGTGTGTCAACTGCAGTGCCGCTTTGGACAGGTCACCCTATCCACAGGTGGAAGGCGGTTATCAGACAGGTATGGTATTGGTGATCAATAATGTGGATGTGGTTTAAATGCAATTTGGTGTGAAATAACTGTGTTTTGGTTTGGCGATCACAAAAGAAAAATTCTCAAAAATTAGCAAGGGTCAGGGTTATTTCTCCGGGAAACCTGGCTTGCAGCGATTACTTATGGGCATCTATATGATGATCATTAGGCCTCGTTGTATCTCTTTGGAGAAAATTTTCCGATGGAATCTGAAGTCTGGAGGTCTAGCATTACTTGCAGAATTGCTGTGCAATATTCAAAATATCAGTGAGGCTTCTGTATTCTTTGTCACACTCATCAGCATTGACCGGGTTTATACACATTCAAATTCCATACTTCTACGAGAAAGTTTGGTAAATCATCAACCATAGTAACAATTACAATAACATGTTGGTTATTGCAAACCGGTTTAGGAATTATTCCGTCGGTCGTATCAGGCAAAATTTCAAGTTTTATGATAACTCCACATGTCTGTATTGGGCCTCCCTAAACTTTAAACTAAACAAAAGGTACTTCCACTTGGATGAACTACAAGGAGACAGTTGTAATAAAAATTTTCGTGTACAACAAACAATGTTTATTACAAATATGAGGGGGCTTTGTGTAATGGTCTGATTTTTTCCTCAGCGTTTTTCTTGGGCCTCAATGCCTATGTTATATAGTAGTAATGGGCTTGCTAGTAGAGATTGTAAAAGTGTTTCAAAAGTTCATTCAAAACAATCAGGACGTACCAGAGGAGAATTACGAACCAAATTTCAATGACCACCAGAGTGGCAGCTGTAGTGGCCACAGGACTGTCCGTTGGTTGCCCGTTAGTATTATTGGTATTTTGTACAAAACAAGGGGTAGTGAATCTGGCCCCCATCAGGTAATGCAATGCTGGTCAGTTACCTGTGTCTTGCCTATCACTTCCTGGCATTATTAACCCATGCTGTATTACAATTGGGGAAATCTTTACTATTCTAGGGAAAGATGAAAACAAAGGGCCAAATCGCAAAAAAATTTCGTTATGTAGGTAGGCTTCTTTACAGCAAGGTCATCATTAGGTTCTTCATACCAACAATGATTTTTAGATTGCAATTAGCTGGGATGGATTCTTGACAAAATCCCATTTGACATTATAATGATAAATACAAATAAATAACAAATATTAACTAAAAAACCAGGTTTGATATCGCGCTTAATCCCGTAAAATAGCCAATTGCGTTATTGCCAAGTATTATTACGATGCCTTCAAGAAATCGTCAAAGTCATTTCCTCTTCATCTAGGTGGCTGCTTAAAGAGATTGCCTACAAAGGCGACGTGGCCTATCAGCACTAGATTATATATCACACTAGCAAGCTCCCCAGAACGTCGCTTGGGGTCGACAGAGCATTTGAGATTAAAGTATTCTTGCCCAGGGACATGAAAAACCGTTGACCACAGTGGGGCTCGAAACTTAACGATTTTAACGGTATAAAAATGAATCACGAGTCCATCGCTTTTCCACTGGACCACACGTGCGCTCTCAACGGAACCTAAAAATGATTTGTTAGTTACTTATAGAAAAGGTGTTATTATTTAAGAATTGTAACTAACACATTCTAAAATTTAAAAATAAGGGGTTTTTTAATTTTATTAATTTTGACCAAAATAAAACACAATAAAAAATAAATGTACAAGAATTAGGATTGGATAGAGTTCTGCACAGGGGACAGTAATGTATATTGGGTGTTGAAGGATCCTTGGCAATTTTCACATTCAAGGAGGAAAAAAGCAAGTCATGAATTCCATTATCAAAAGGACTTTTGTTTTAGTCCTCAAAGGCTAAAAGCCAAGCCAAATGTTATGGCATACACCAAAATCATTGACATGTTGACTTATCAACAATTAATTATGGAACAAGTATGCAGGGTATTGACTTTATAACATGGGTTTATGATAATAATAATAAAAATGCAAAACGACGGGGTGGAGCAGTTAGGGCTGCTAAAACACCACGAGTAAAATCTAGAACGAAAGGAAAAGCTTGATGACAAGAAGCTCGAGTTTAGATGCAGGAGAAACCGAAAGTATCAGGGAGAAGAAAACGGGCCTGCGAAGGAAGGATTGAGATGGGGAAGTGGTATAAACATCTTGTTATGAATGTTTTAAAGGGATGACTTCCAGAGATTTTTGAAATGTATTTTTGTATTAATTAAAAAAGTCAAGTTTTTTTTTTTTACGGAATAAACCTAAAATACTTCAATCCAAAGTTTGAGATGGAAAACACGGATTTCTCGTTTGAGTAGTAATCATTTTATGTTGTAATGTAAACAGTTACCAACGGATATTGTTTGCCAATAACAAAAACAATCCGAATCCGAAAATTTTATTACAAGTTGAAAGTTTCTATATTTCGCTAACTCCCTCTTCGTAACCAGCATTATTGAACTTTTCCAAAAATCATGGAGAAACTTGCCCCTAGATCTAAAAAGAAAAATAACGCTTAACGACCTCCCTTTCTTGGCGGGTGATCGCCAGTTTCACAGTGGTAGTATTTTCCGAAAAATGACCCGTTGGACGATTTTGAGCTTAGATATTTTTACACAGTGATTAGTCTATAGACAAATATATGTAGATGACAAAACACCAATTTGTTAGAAAAAACTTGAGGGGAGCTACCCTCGGGACATCTCTGATCGCCTTTAAAGAAACATTTTATGCCAAAATTTTACACTTTTGAACAAATTGCAGAGAGAGTTAAAAATAAAAAGGTAACTTTTCATTGGTAGAAGTAAAACTTTCTTTGAGAATTAGGATAAGGAAGGTAATACCAATACAATGTTTTGGGGGTTAGTCCAAAGGAGAAAATTTCACAACGAAAAACCTGCAAGTACAAGCTGTGCGGCATCCCTTCCTGGCAATGATGGTAGTCTGAAACATGATCTCAGATGACATTTGACTTTGGTATGTAACTTTTGACATCATCCACATTTGAACAATCCAAATCGAAACTCAAACTTTTCGAACAAGACGTGAAAAAATGAAAACCTCACCAAACTGAAACACACACCACACGATGTGCGTGCTATCGCAAAATCCCCCTGCTGCCTTGTCACGCCAGTCCTGACAAAAAGTCGAGTTTAAAGATTTTTTTAAGATTCTTTTCTCACTTTTAATGAACTTTCACAAAAGTACACTGTAAAAATTATAATGTTTGTTTTAATTTCCAGACAAAGTCAGATATGGAGGAAATTAGAGTCACTCAAGCAAAACAAAACGGTTTGCTTGTTTTTAATATCTGCGGAAGTGCAGTAAAATGGAGAAATTAGAGTCACCCAATCAAAGCAATGTTGTTAATGCATTCCAAAGCATATTTTAAGATAAAAGGGTTATGGAGAAGGGAAGTTGTTATTGTTCCTGTTGTGTAACGGAGCGTATCAAACAAGAAAGTTAAACAGTTTGAAAGAATCATAAATGTGAATGTGTGAAGTAGTATTTGGTCAGTTTTATTTGCGTTTCATGTCATGGTACTTTCAACCACAGACTCTCAAACAGGTTCATGGCACGACAATCAATAACGATTTCGACTGTTTTTGTTTAACCCGGCCCAAATGCGGCTTGTGCAAAACAATCATGGGTTAGAATATGGGTTATTGTTGGGCCAGCCTAGTAGTGAAACAAATCCAGGTCACTTACATTGAGGTTGGGGTTAAAACCCTGTGCATTCAAGCTACAGAAAATGAAACAAAACTTGAGTTTTGGACACACCAATACTCTTATTCAAACATCATAAGCCGTTTTAGCAACCCAAAAAATACAATGTATGGCACCACAATTTACTCGAACAATCGCACCAAAAGTTGTTCAAGAGGTGTTGCGGAGGATTCTCACCAGGAGGGCCACATGCATGGCAACCTTTCTCGTGGTTGCAATTTACAAGAACGTCCGGAAATATAAAAGAACTGGTACAGCAGAAAGTCAACAGCGAGAGTCTGGCCGACCTCGTAATGCAGATAGCCTGAAAACATTCAGGCTTCTGGTGAAGAGCTCCTTCAGGAGAGCAAGCAGTAGAGTCAAGAGTTTCTGGTCGTCGAAACGAAACGGGTCCATGGAATTACTATTACAACTCTCAAACAGAATAACCCGCTTAGACTTATAGGTCATGAGCCCATGACCGAAACCCTGCACCCCAACGGGGATTTGTGGTCGACCACTATTAGAAAATCTTATACATATAGCTATCAAAAATCAGGTGGTCTGCAAAATCCCCGTCATGGGTAAAGAGTGGGGCCGCTTTTTTTTCAAAACGGGGCGGCCAATAGTTCACTTAATGCAGCCTTCTTTTTGAAAAGATCGTAATTTTTGATCAAATTCATGCACTAGGTGACTACTAGTGGCACCAAGACACACCAAGGAAATCGTTTGAAACACTTTTGGGCCTGTCTTTAACCTGCCTCTAGAGGGGGTCATATTTAAAAATGGCCACCAACACAATGAAATACCGGTATTGTATTTATTTACATGTTAATGCTCTGTAAAGGCAATGCGGTGCACCTAATTATTATATATAGTCTCACCTGGGGATTAGTTTGAGGTAAAGTAAAAAACACTTAAAAAAGTAGTAGGTAAAAAAGTAGTTAGCCTTTCAAGTGTATATATAGAGGGCGCTTTATGAAAAAGGTCTATGAATACTTACTATTACATAGACCACAAGCACAGTTTTCTTAATCGCTGATCACCTGAAACCGCATAACTATGGTTTCTTGAGTAGTGATTGGTGTTGACAGGGGATGGTTACTAAGTGAGCAACACGCTTCTTCCTACGCCTGCTTGCGAGAGCTTCAGGTAAGGAGTGTACGCGAAGCGACCAAACCAAACGCGTCCACATACGTGTTGTGTTAAGAAATTAATAACACACCAAGATGGTTGTTGTGGTGATGGTGGGCTCAGGGATGGAATGGCCCGGGGGAGCGGTGCTCATGCCTCTCCTGTTGGGCATCTGTGCCGGCGACGGCCTGAGGAGTGGGGGAGCCTGTCGTTTTGTCTGGAAAGACAATCTTGGAATTGGCGGCCAAAAAAAAAAAACAGGATGCAGATGTTTTAAATGGAGGATTCAAAGGGGCCTTTAGATGGGGCTCTCCCTTATTGTGAGGAGAACCAGGGTCACCGTGCCAGGGTCACCTTTTGAGTGACTGTGCCTGGAGCGCTCCTGGAGCACTGTGTTAGTCATGTTTACTTAGGAGTCACCTTGGACTGCATCTCTTATAAGACCACATCGGAAGAAGTGGGCGCGTAGCTAGTGAGGGGAAAGGGGAGGGGGCACATGCCCGGACACCACCTCAGGGGGGACTGAATGAAATGAGGTTTGAGAAAAAAAAAATACTGTTGATTGATTTTGATGTATTGTTACAGGCAGTATAGCACATCTGCTCAAGATAGTGAGATAAAGAGATCTCTCCAAAGGCACTCAAAAATTGTAAAACCTGAGAGGTTCCGGCGGCAGGCTCGTTAACCTTGACCCGCCACCAGATGTAGTATGGTTCATATGCTTTCAAGGATAATGAGATAACTGAGATATCTCTGAAGGGCCCGCAAACATGCATTAAATCAAGAGCTTCAACAGGCTCCGAGCCCTGGACCCCACCAGGGGCTTCATGATTGTGAGGAAACCGAGAGCTCTCCCGATTGCGCTTGAAAATGCTAAAACCACAAGAGCTTCTGGGGCTCGCCCGGGACCCCGAACGTTCAGCATAGTTCAACTGCTTCAAGATAAGGACATTATAAACCCTCTCGAAAGCACCTCAAACATCTTTTTTAAATCAAGAAGCTCGATTCGGGGTCTATGCCCCTGAACCCCCATAGGGGATTTTGCCCATACCCCGTATACCATATGCCCTGAGATTGACGGAGCTTGCCCTGTGATGCGATGTGGGGAGTATGCTTGCCCTGTATGGGAGGGGTAATCTAGAAGCTGGACCCGTCGTTGGATGCTCCTGCCTGGAATGTTAGCGGGTGTCTTCGGCCAGCTCCAAGAGGAAAGCTATACATGCAGCAGGTTTGTGTAGCAGCAATGAGCATAGACTGCCAAGTATCTGGTATGGGGCACCCTGTGTTTGGACAGAGGCAGGCTGCTGACACCTAGGTCGGGGTGGGTGGTAGTTTCTTAAGCAAGTCCGTTCCTTTGAAATAGTCTCCATTGAAGAGTTTGGGGGAGTTGCGTGGGAAGAAAAGAAAGACTTGGCTGTCAACCAAAAGTGGCATCTATTGGTAATGATGCGTCTCGTGGGTGAGTGGCGGGTGTTCAGCTGATTAAGATCCAGAATCGGCCGATAAAAGGTTTCCTTGCAAGAAGTGGTCTAACTGCAAGCAGATCAGGACACTGGAGCATCTCTTGGTCTGCCCAATGTTGGTGCAAACAATGCAACAAACAAGGGACCTCTTGCAGGAATTCATTAAAGCAGCCAGACATTGTACCCACCTCTGGCTAGATCACATTTGAGAAACTTGTTTGAGCTACGATACGAAGAATTCAATTTTAATAATATATCTTTGGCGAGCTGGCAGCTCCTTTGAATCAGAAATTGATCTTCTCTTTACTCCTCTCTTCTTGAGTCATTTCTTACTTGTCTTCTTCGGTATCGATTATTCTTTCTTACTATTTTGTCAGACGACAGCTCTTGTTGTGGCATAAACTCTCCTGATGGCCCACTTGTATCTAGTGTACCATCATTAACTTCCAATCATGATCATCTGGTGGAGGACTTTCTGGCTCTTACACATTGCCTGGTTACCAAATCAGGGCTTGATAATGGGCTCTCTGGATGTGCATCCTCAACAAATCTCTCATACGAGTGCTCTGGCACATCATTCAATCTTCCAAGGCTTAGGAAGGAATCGAAGCTTGTCACGTTGTGACTAACAATCGTCTACCCGAGTCATTTTTGTAACAAACTTCCGACCCCCCCCCGTGAGTTTCGATTACGAAGATTACGGTCCTGGTAAAGTGGTACCACGGGTTAGCTTAGAGTTTCTTTTTACATTGGTATCCCAAATATACGTGCCAACCTCCCCATTAGACGTCACTATGACATATATGTGGGGAAAGGAAAGCTATGAAAATACCATGTACTGAATTATAGGGTGGAAAATTGATATTTCGCAATTTTAGCGACTCACAAAACATTAATTATAGCACTCTAAAATGCTCTCATTTTATAAAACTAGTAATTTTTATCAAAGTAGAGCCAAAAACCGAATGAAAAATTGGATATTCCTAACAATTTTGGCGAAAATGAATTTTCCCCTATGGAAATGACAATTTGCAATGCGAACTTTATGACGTCATTGTGACGTAATGTCGCATGTTGGTACTCATTTTGGTTCAATGGAAAGAGGAGGACCATAGCGACCATGGTACCAAAATACGTGCCGTGTGATTTTCTGTGTTGTGCTAGGCTGTTGGCATTCTCCCGAAGGGGCGGTGGTGCATTTTGGCAGCCATTTGAAAAAGCGCCCTCACCGTTTACACAGGGTGGGGAGTTTGCAGACAACCTGAATTCAATTGCTTATGGTA
>JAMKCH010077212.1:0-44622 GCA_023653785.1 Ophioderma brevispina | reverse complement strand
TGCATCATGCAATGTTTCAACACATAGGTATACTCTTGGAAAAGACTTTTTTGAAGCAAACGACAGTCATATCTTGCCCTGTCCCCTTTACAGTCCAACACGACACCATGTGATTTCTAGCTGTTTCCAAGTCTGATAGCTGCTTTTGCAGGACTTTTCGATTGCTAGCCGAAGGGCGCGATTGAAGAGGCCATTCATCATTTCCTGAGAGGGATACATAACCATGACCTTTGCATAGCCGGCTTTAGCGGCATTGCTTCCCCTCTCTGTGTTTGTATGTGTTAGTTCTGACATTTAAGGGTTGACATCCCATTTTACAGAAATCACACTTACAAAGAATATGTGTTTGTGATAAGTAACATCTTTACAGAATAACATTCCTTTAATGAGCTTGCAAATTATCCTCTTTTGGGTAGTGTTTTGGGGTCATTTTTTTTGGGAATTTTGGCGTCATTTTAGAAAACTGCGCCCTTCAATTAATTCGTGATTGCCCTTGTTTTATGAAAACATTTCTAGAGATCACTTTCCTAAAATCATCGAGAAACTAACTTATAGATAATGTTGTCCGCAAACAAACATTATGATGGTCTTTTAATATTAAGATTTTCTGTGATCGGTGGCCATTTTGGACAAAACCTACCATCAACTCATTTTTTACAACACTGTTTTTTATGTTTTTGAAACATACTTCTAGAGTTCACTTGGCCAAAATATCCAGCAAACCTACCCGACCATATTAGATGGCATTTTGGTAAACAATATGCTTTCAAAGAATTTTCTATGATTTTGGCGGGCCCTTTTGAAAAAACGTTCCTCCTCTATCATTCCTGACCAACACTGTTTGGTTTTTAAAAAAACATTTCTATCATCGGCAAAAAGAATGGGTGGAGAGGTGAAAAGAAAAAAAACAGGGATGTGGCCAAAATTATCCATAAACGTTGTGACCCTATTAGATGGTATTTTGGTAAACATAACTGTTTATTGTCCCCCCCGAACGAGTTCGGAACGGGGACATGAAATGCGCGTCCGTTTCGTCCGTCCGTTCGTTCCGTTCGTCCGTCCGTGATAAAATGTTAACCCATGTTGAACACGATTTATATCTGGAGTTCCTGTAAGGCGACAATGATCCAACTTTGTTGAAATAACGGGTTGATGAGTTCTTGCGGTGATAGAATTTGTGGCGTAAAATATGCTAATTAAGTATCTAAATTTGGTTTTGCATAATTTATTTTATAATGAAAAATGTTCCTGCAAAGAGGCCTTTGTACAAGTGTTTTTCTGGAGTTTCTGTAAGGTGTATCATGATGTACCCTTGGTTGGAAGGAAGTGGGCTGAAGAGTTCTCAAGCCCCCTGATTAGATTTTGTGGGGGCGTATTTCAGGCGAATTGATTAATGCAAATGAGCTAATTAAATATTGCAAAAATCAGCGTAATTGCTATATTTTTCAAACGTCGCATCCGGTACTCAAATTCCTGTTTTCCTCTGCGCTGCATGAAATGATATCATTTGGTCAACATCTTTTTTGCAATATTAAAGTATGTGATATATGCGTCGTAGGTATGGGGGGGGGGGGGGGGGGCAATGAGCTAATTAAATAGCCATAATTTGCTGTATCTCTGAAACGGTACGTCGGATATGCAAATCCTTCGCTTACAACCTGAGACTAACTCTGCCATAGGGGATTTGCAATATGAAGTATGGTGATATATGTACGTATGTATGCAAATGAGCTAATTAAATATGCATAATTGCTGTTCTTCTGAAACGGGTACGGGGGTCGGATAACAATCCTTGCTAGCATGAGGACTACTATTCCATCAGGGAGGGGGTGGGGTGTTCGGGGTGTTGGTGATGGGGTTGGGGTGTTGCGGAGGGGGTGGGGTGGTTGCGGAGTGTGTTGGGGAGGAGTGTTGGGGAGGGTGTTGCGGAGTGTTGGGGAGGGGGTGGTGTGTTGCAGGATTTTGGGGGATGTTGGGTTGCCGGGTGTTGGGGATGGGCATGGGGTTTGCATGTTGTTGGGCGGGGCATTGCATGCTGTTGAGGGGTAGGGTGTTGCGGGGTGTTGGGCAGGGGGATGGTGTTCGGGGTGTTGGGAGGGGAGTGCGTGTTGTGGAGGGAGCGTGGTTTACGGGGTAAGTGGGTGGGTGTGGGGTGGGGTTTGTGGGGTGTTGCGGGGATTGGGGGTGTTGATTGGTTTTCATGATGGGGTGGGGTGTATTGCATAGTGTTTGTTGGTAGGAGGTGGGGTGTTGGGTATGGTTTTTGGGTTTTTGCGCTGTGTTGTTTATTTTTTTTCTGTGTTTTCATTTTATTGTTTTTGTATGCAGGGTGTTGGGGATGGCGTTTTGCGGGTGTGGGGAGGGATGGGGTGTTTGCTGTGGTATTTGGGAGGGGTGTGGTGTTGTTATATTTGCATTACCTCATGTTAGTGATCGCGAACATTCGGCGGGGACATATTTTTATACGCATTCGCGTAAATACGAGTTCGCCTTGTTCGATTTTCTATATTTTGGGCGGCCATTTTTGAAAAAAGCGCCCCAGGTGACAAAATACGACACTGGAAATTCGGCGACACGTTGAAAGCGATTCCTTTGATGTCCTTGAACACAGGAAAGTGAAATCAAGTTGGCAAAATTATCTCAGTATGATAATATAGTGACCTCTGCTGCCTGACCTATATGGCCGTGTACGCAACGAAATCACTGGTTCGAATCAAGTGATGTTTCGTCTCTTTTTACTACCTATGGCTTAATTGGCGCAATCACAATTGGACAAGGTTTCAGGTAATTGTCCGCTGTGCAGTCCCATCCATGCACATCATCCCCCCATTAATTTTGGTATCACAATATGCAGAGGATGTATTCTATTCATTGTTACACCATTCATGAAACTATTAGTCACATTGAATATCACCACTTATCAGGAAGTGTAATACTTTTTTTGACTCACGCTTTATATCGAACACATCGGGCGTCCTTCCATCCCCCCTGTTTTAAAAGAAATAAAATGAAAAGAAAATGAAAGAAGTTTGATTATTTCTTTGATTATTTCTCGCTGTTCTGCCTGAATCACTTGGAAAGGACGTCCATTGACCTGTGGACATCTTCGCTTATGTCTCCTTCAAAACTACTCTTCTTTCTTTCAAAAACTACTGAACCGCGAATCATCGATGCTGTTTTTACATTAAAATATTACAAGTACTTGTTGTTAGATTCTTTTTAATTGATTCAAATGTGCGTACTCACTTTTGGAGTTATGGTCACCAATAGTTAGGTTGTAATTCTTTTTGACTCACCCCGTATTTTTTTCTCCGAAGACTTGATCACCAACCCCTGCGGGTTCGGGGTTTTAGAATAGGCCCCGATGTATCCCTGCATGTCGTAAGAAGGCGACTAAGGGGACCACCTGCGGGTTCGGGGAGTTTGAATAGGCCCAACAAAAGCTGTCCCCCATTCGTAAGAGACTATTATAAGGGCAACTCGTCTGTTATTTGGACAGACGGTTTATTCAAATTTAAGGTTGTAGTAATATAGGATTGGTGTATTTGAAAGTGTTTAAATGAATCCATTATATATCTCTGTAATTGGTATTTTTCCATGTTTTGTGTTTAGATAATTATAACTTGCATATGTTATTGTGTGTTTAGCTTCAAATCAGTATCAAGAAAATTACAAGTGAATTACTAAGTTAAACTTCTTTTCAAAGTAGATACACATTGTCAATTATGAGACCATCAGACCTGTATTAGATTTGCCTTAATGTTTCTATATTGTATTGATTTATCTTGGGATCTCGTGTTTGCGTGTTCAGATGTGATTGTTGATTGTCAGTATTTGAAGTTGTTGAAATTTCTTTTTGCTTGATACATGGATGAGTGATGAACTATTTCATCAGTGTATGATGTGTATCTTTTTGTAATTGTTGTAATTTGAACTATTGAAGTGAAGTTTTGATATTGCGTCGTTTATAATTATAATTATGAATGAATTAATCAGTATATCTCTTGTATCTGTGTTTTTCTGTAGATATGTATTTTCTATGCGTATTGTTGCAATCAATGGGTTTGTTTGATACATGGACAGATTATGATCTGGTTCATCAGTGTATGATGTGTATCTTTTTGTAATTGTTGTAATTTGAACTATTGAAGTGAAGTTTTAATATTGCGTCGTTTATTAATATATATTGTTAAATGTTTTTTTTTTCGTAATGACACAATGTGACATAATTGTGTTGAGTTGTCATTAAATTTTAAATCTCACTCACTCCAGAAGACTTATTAGACCTGGTTAATTAGTAGTCACACGAAGAATGAAGAGCTCACATTGTTAAATTACTAAGAAAAAGGCTACCAGAGATGCTACATTAAATCATGGTCCTCCATGAAAAAATACAGGTTACATGTCGTTATTGGCTCCATTAAAATGAGACGCAAATCAATGGTTGTTGACATATTAACGTGTCACTTTATAAAAGATGCATTACACCAAATTAACTGATTTAAAAAGAAGCGATAAATT
This sequence comes from Ophioderma brevispina, assembly GCA_023653785.1. Classification (NCBI taxonomy): domain Eukaryota; kingdom Metazoa; phylum Echinodermata; class Ophiuroidea; order Amphilepidida; family Ophiodermatidae; genus Ophioderma; species Ophioderma brevispina. The sequence continues at coordinate 40,101 of JAMKCH010077212.1, read as the reverse complement.
AAAGGGGGTGGCCCGATTTAAGTATAAAAAGTTTCCATCTTAATAGAATGGGCTTCATTCAAAACCCTATTTGTAAAGTTTCACACTGATATTTCAATCCGTTTTGATGCGAGAGCTAACAATGTGATTTTGAAAGCCCGGTGTAAAATTAATATTGGTCGACCAAAATGGGGCACATTTTTGCTCATAACTTCCAAACCACACATCCATTAGTCCTGAAATTGCACAGGGTGAATGAGAAAAATAGTAGTTTTCGTCAGCTACCAAAATCTTGACCACTTCCGGTAAAATCTTGGGTTCTTAGACGAGGCTATTAGCGATCGGACCATGGACCTTTAACCTCGTCTACCAAAGGGGGGGTGCCACCCCCTTCAGGTTTTTTCCCCGGCTTGCTAAAACCCCCTTTTTTGGTGCCAAATTATTTAATGTAATTGTCAATTGATATTTTCCGCTCCTTTTCATCCAAAAACAAACATCCACCGGGGTATAGGTAAAATACAGGGTGATCCCAAAGTGATGGATGGGGGGGTGGCAACCACCCTCCCCCCTTCGGTAGACGAAGTACCAACATGCCTACAAAAACACAGGAACATCACAGGCACTTGATTTTGGTACCAATAGATAGTTATGGTCCTCTTCTTTCCATTGATACCAAATGAGTACCAACATGCCTAGCATTACGTCACAATGACGTCATAAAGTTCGCCTGTCAGCAAAACTGCCAATTTCCATAGACACACACAGTGAAAATTCAATTTTTCGCCATAAAGGTTAGGAAAATCAGATTTTCATGCGGTTTTTGACTCTACTTGATGGGAAATGACTAGTCTTATATAATGACAGCATTTTAGAGCTATAAGAAGGTGGTTGAGTCGCTAAAATTGCGAAATATCAATTTTCCACCCTATATTCAGTATTTTCGTACTTTCCTCAACATATGACGTCATGGTGACGTCATAATGGGGATGTTGGTACTTATTTTGGTAGCAATGGAAAGAAGAAACTCTAAGCTATCCTTTGGTATCAAATTTACACGAATCGGGTGTTCAGTAACGAAAATCACAGGGTTTTTTTCGGGAGTTTTGTTACAAAAAATGGCTCGGGTAGACGAGGGTTAATTTGCTAACTAAATTGAAATGTCCATTTCGTAACCCTGTATGGGAACAATACGCACAAAAGCATGGAGTAGAATTTTTATACGGTTGCCATGGTAAACGTAAAGCATAATTCAAATTTGGAAGATCAAATCAAAAATTGGGCTCCACGGTTTTGTAGATCATTTGTATTTATCATATGACAATTTGTATGATTTTTCAATGTTTTGTTTTCTAGTTATTTTGTTTCCGTTTACAAGTTTGTGTATTGTAACGAAAAGAAATATAGTCCGATGAACATTCCGTTTATTGAAGGCGATTTTGTCATAACCAAAATGCCGAGTTATTATAATCATATTCCAAAGAATTAATTTGATGAATTCGTTCTCTTGTAATTCTTAAGTAAATGTTTACTAATATCGCAGGGTAAGGAAAATAACAATAAAGACACGAAAAAACCCACAACCTGTTATTTTTAATGGCTCAAAGTCTGTTTGCAAAAACTATAAAGATAGTTTATGCAACATAATTTAACTAGAATAATCTAGGAAATTCTATAATCATTATTTGCCTTTTTTAAGAAACCCTAAATATCGCTATTTATCATTAAAGTGTAAGAAAATCTCACATTTTTTAGGTAACTTCCATAAACTGCCTTCACTTTGATCGACCATATCTCAGGAACCGTATTAGACAGGCACATCCCCGTTCACAACCAATCCACCCTCCCACCACACAGCTCACCAACCTTTCCACTTGTATATACTATACTCTTCAACAGCTCATGGCCAACCCGGACCCTTGACTCAAAAACAAATGGGGGCCAAAATACAAATTCTTACTAAAATGGCTAAACCATTGTTTTTTATATTTTGTCATTGGGGAATATAAATCACACACCTATTTCCAAACATGGTGTCAATTTAATTTGCGAGGGAAAGAATGTGCGGAGAAAGGCAAGGTTATAAAGTTACTTAATACTCAAATACAAAAATAGGTATAAAGTGCTGTCTTCCTTTTTGATATAACATAATTTTATGACTTTAAATGTCAAAATTGGCCAATAAAATTCAGGTAGCATGCGGGGGGGGATCCGTTCCTCCGAAAAAGATCATTTTAGGCCTAGTCGTAAACTTTTTAGAGCCCGTAACTTTGAAATGGAATTGCATTTCAATTTTTCGTTTTGACCTCCTCTGTACACCATAGACACTGCAAAATTCCGGTGTTTTGATATGAACACCAGGTCGGTTTTAAGCTTGTCAGTGTTATTTCTGGTGTTAAAGTTTATGATTTAACACGGGCTTGGTGTTGCTGCTGCAAAATTTTTGGTTACGCATTTTTTGGTGGTCTGCTTATGTAATGCAGAAGTAAACAGTTAATATAGAAACACACATAAAACAGCAAACATTTTCTACTAACATGTTAGATGTTACAGCGATAACAGTTAACACCAACATTTGGTGTTAATTAAACCAAAGAGGTGTCCCTCCTGTGGACCCCAGGATGTTGTTAAATTAACACCAGTGATTGTCAATTTAACACCAAGAGGTGTTTAATTACCCATTGTGTTCAATTTAACACATGAGGGTGTTAAAAAATACCTACTTAACCCCGGACTGTGGTGTAAGATTAACACCAAAGGTTATGTTCATATTTTACCACAATATTAGTGTCAATATAAACACCAATTTGGTTTAAGTTTACAACACCATAGGTGTGGTCCTCTCCAAACACCGGCGTGGTGTTAAAATCAACACCTTCGGTGTTAAATCTAACACGGATGTTTTTTTGCAGTGTACTTTTGACTGCCAATTGAACAAAATCTGAGAGGGTGGATTCCACGCCTTGGTGTTTTGGCATGGAATGAGACAATTGTGGAAAAACAAAAAATTGACAAAATTATCTCAAATAACGAATATACGTATTCTCTGTCGATCATCCATCGTCGTCGTTGGCAGGTTTCATTATTTCAGTGTTATTGTCGTCTTCATCGTCATTTTTATCATCGTGACTATAGTAACTTCGTTGAAATGTCCATTTAAAATAGTAAAAAAGCATAGCTACAGTAATCTCGCCATACCACCAGTAAAAATCAACGGGTTTCATGCAGCGAACGTCTTCGACAATACACGGAATTAACATTTTGACTTTGGCATCTGTCAATTCACTGGCCATTTTTGATTAAGAAAACCGTCCTTTTCTTGTTAGTTCAAAAGCTATAGTCAGTTAGGACACCGTCACTTTTTGCAGCGATGATAAGTAACTCAAACTTTCCAAACGCCTTTTCTCAGAACTCGGATTTATGCTTTCGGCGGCAATGTAGGCCAGGACCTCATGGCGATATTCATTAGGCCGAGTTCCAGGTGGTTGAAAGTCTGGTAGTCGATGCGAGCGCATGTGCCATATTACCTGGACAGAATCTGGACAGAATCGGCAACTGACAGAATCGGCAACTGGACAGAATCGACAACTGGACAGATTTCGACCAACGGGACAAAAATTCGGCAACTGGATAGAATCGAACAAAACTGGAACAAAATCGACAACGGACTGAATCACTCAAGCAACCGTCTCGTTTCGTTAAAATCCTATAGTAATGACAAATAACTGCAATTATTTTGTTGGTTTTATTTCAGTTCCATGGTGGTAACGTGATTATAAATTAAAGCACAGTCTTCTATATGGTTCAAATCGCATTTGTCACAAACCGAGCACATTCAAGAATTTGAAGGTGGTGCCGTTTTATTAATACGCAACCCTTATAGAGCCATCGTGGCAGAAGTATCCCGGCGGTTGATGGCAAAAATGGGGAAATTCCCAGAAGAAGTCATGAAATATTTCAAAACCGAAGGTGTGTATGTAAATCTATAATCGTATGTGTGAATAGGCCTATAACAATATTACGGAATACTCTTAGCACGGTTCGCCATTGTAGGTAGAGCCTCGAACTGCAGCATTGGAATAAATGAGGGTGTTATATAACAATGCATTCACCTCTTTGGTTTTCTTTAGAAAAAATCAAACTAGATCAAAATGTTATGTAAATACTTCAATTCATAGATGCTAGTTCGAGGCCCTCCCTGCAAATGACGGTACAGTGCAAAGCTGAGCGAATAACCTGGTCTTGTAGGCCTACTCAAACATGGCGTGTATTTGTATACTTGCGAACTGCTTTTCACTATACGGCAGTCGACCGAACGGTCGTATTTTTTAAACAAGTTTACAAACATACGATTGTAATCAAATTCGTCCGATGACTTTATGGTCCGGCTTTGTACAGTAAAGTATAGGCCACTCGGATAAACTTCAGAATACCCAACCATTTTTGCGGCGCCGCGAAGCTACACCTTATGAAAAGCGAGCTGCGGCGGCACCGCAAAGCTGCACCTTTTTAAAAAGCGAACTGCGGCGGCTCCGCGAAGCTCAACCTGTAATAGAAAACAGAAACCATCGCATAACTATGCAATAAATACGATTTCTCATGCGGTGGCGACGCTATGCTCTGCCTTTCCCCTCATGCACTTTGGGCATTTTCGCTAGTTTTACGTTGACAATTGTTTCCTAGTATGCCACCATGCATGCCTTGTAATGGGAATTTCCGCGATCCTTATCGTTCCCATCATAGTCATGATGACTCGAGTCCGATTTTTCTCGGACTCGGACACCATGGACTCGGACTCAGCTTCAGACTCATTATAGGACTCGGGGAGCACGAAGACTCGGCTCAGTCCGGTACAAGCAAAATTGCGCATTTTAGTTAAGTTATCTAGGTTTAGCTTTTGTTGTTCCGTAAGTTATTCAGAGCTGCGCTTAGTCTATCGGGGGTCAATTTGATCAAAGAATCATATAAAGGCAGAAATGTTCTCGATTTCTATTCGCAGTCCTTTTTAACAGTATTTAAATACAATCTTCCTCTCCTGGGAACTTCTTAAAACCAGCCAGAACTGGAGCCCATCACCTCCTAGAGAGCGTCCACTGTATAATCAGATAATTGAGCGAACATGAATTGAGCGTAACGTCCTCCAGCAGCATGATTAAAAGTAAGGCGTGTAATTATAAGACTCGTTGCTCAAAACCTGGCATATATCCCAGGTCAGTTTTCCAGTTTCGTATATTTTGGTACTTTCGTATTTTGTTAAACTTTCCGTTACACATATTTTCACCCTCTGCTCTAGTATGACACTGTGATCTTATCCATCATGTTAACTCATTAACAGTTTGTTGGGACGTTTTTAAAAAACTCCAACTATAAACAAACCACCAAGAGGACGGTAACATTAGTCTAGAAAGTTGAGACTGAGTCTAGACATACCGGACTTCCATTTTTTGTAATTCGGTTTTTTTCTGGACTTGAATAACTAGGCCCTTGAACAATTTCAAATACGCAATAGTCTTCATTCAAACCGTTGTAATTGACTACGCGTTCGGGGGGCCATATGTTCCTGCCACCCCCGGTTTGTACGGTACGAAACGATGCATAACGTATGGGTAACGCACAACGTACCGTCACATACGTCAAACGTCGCAGGTCCATGTCCTTACATCAGTTTTCGCATGCATTTGCCTCTCGATGGGCCAATAGGTCCTACTAGTACTGATGAGGAATGCCAAGGGCCGGGGCTTTTTCTATAACCTCGGCGGTTTTCATACCCGTTAACTGTCCGTTGCTTTCGACATCATTAGGTGGAGTGTATTCAGACGTTCTTTCTGCGCATAGTCTATTGTTTTGGTCCATTGATATATTCGCCATAAACCCGTTATATTATTCAATTCCGCGCGAAAGCACATCACACCGGGATATACATTCTACCGTACATCGATTGAATAGCGTACGGACGAATTACGTTCAATGCCCACAACTAACGCACAACCTTACTAATTCGTTAACGGAGTCCGTTCGAAGTTTGTCCATGCTGACAACATCTCAACGTAACTTGCTGACAGTTCTGTATATTATTTTTCCGATCACCACCGTACGAATGACGGACCTAAAATAGCCCGTATCGCCAAAAATGGCCTTCGGTGGTGCGATCCAGGTGGGGCACATCCAACTTTTTTTCAGGTAGTATTGCGGCCCCGAGTTCCGAACTCGGGGTCTATGAACTGATTTTGTTTCTGAAAGTAGGGTCTTGGGACCTGAAATTTTGCTAAATTAGCTTCGAGGCAATATTTCTGAAAAGGGGACCTTCAGAACTCAATTATTCTTCACCTGGGGTCGTGGGAATTGTGGAGAGACGCGAAATGGGCTTAAGGGTGACAATGGCTTTAGTTTATTGTGGTCCTGATGAAGTCAGAGCTACTCCTTAATTGATAGTTTCTAAAATTGTCGATGATGGACCCGTTTCCAATTCAATAGCAACACAACATTCAGATTTTATTTCTGTCTCCAATTACGATATATACATTATATATACTATCCTAATTTATATATCATATATATATATATATATATTAATTTATTCACGCTCTTCTCTCTTCTACTATCCTCTCTCTTCTATCTCTCTATCTCCTACTCTCTATTTCTACTATCTCTTCGCTCGATCTATTCTCTCTTCTCCTCTCTCCTAGCTCTTCTCTCTCTCTCTCTTTTCTCTCTCTCTCTCTTCTATTCTCTCTTCTCTCCTCTCTATCTCTCTCTCTCCTCTCTCTCTCATTCTCTCTTCTCTCTCTTCCTCTCCCTCTTCTCTCCCCGGAATCGATTTTCAATAGAATCAATAGAATCTCCAATTACGATATATACCTAATATATATATTATATAGTATACTTTATCTATTCTCTCTATATATAATGATAACTATATATCTATATATTATATATATCATAGATATATATTCTTATATATATTAATATATATAATATTATATATCACATATTAGTGTTTTGCTTATCTTCGAGTCTCGAGTCTCGAGTCACACCTTTCGATTTCGAGTCAAAATTTCGAGATTCGATTCACGAATCTCGAAATTTTTGACTCGAAACTCGAAATTTTTGACTCGAGACTCGAGACTCGACGATCAACACACACTATATTATATCTAGATATCTATATTCTTATATATATATATATATATCTATATATATTATATATATATATATATATATTTTTATCTATCATCTTCATCTCTCTCTATATAGATCCTCTCTCCTCTCTCCTCTATAAATCTCTCTCTCTCTATCTCTCTCGATCTATAATCTCTCTCATTCCCATAATCTACCCCATCTCGGCTTTCCTCTCCTCTATCTCTTCTCTCTTCTATCTTCTCTCTTCTCTCTCTCTCTCTCTCTCTTTTCTCTCATATCTCGCTATCCTCTCTCTCTCTCTCCTCTTCTCTCTTCTCTCTCTCCTCTCTCTCTCTCTCTCTCTCGCTCTCTCTGCTCTTCTCTCTCTCTCGGCTCTCTCTTCGCTTCTCTCTCTTCTCTCTCTCCTCGCTCTCCTCATCTCTCTCTCTCTCTCTCTTCCTCTCTCTCTCTCTCTCTCTCTGCTCTCTCTCCTCTCTCCTCCTTCCTCTATTCTCTCTCTCCTCTTCCATTCTCTCTCTTATCTTCTCTCTCTCTCGCCTCTCTCTCTCTCTCTTCTAGTCTACTAGCTAGAAAAGAGAATATAAAAGTATGGGGGGTGCGGAGCTGGCGAGTCTCGAGGCAAAAAGGTCGATGCTAGGTAGGATATAGGCGATACTAGAGATACCGGAATCAGGTGCAAAAGAGATCAAAAGTGAAGGTGGAGGGGGGCCCTATACAAAATCCCAATGACATCTGTCTGTATATACAAGCCACGGTTTCTTGGTCCTGCATTGGGCGGAAGTTGGATCCAGATGCGCTGAAGTATGCCCATATCAGGCCCGAACCACCAACCATCATGGCGTGTTTTGCAGGGCCAGGGGCAATATTGTTGTTGGAGAAGATTTTAATATCACATGATTTATCCAACATAAAGTGCTCGGAAGAAAATAACGGTTTTTTTGTATTCGGCTTTTTCTTCTGTTTTCAGAATGGAATCAGTTCGTGATAGAACATCAGAAGATGGAAAAGTAAGCCAACGCCATGGCTTCACTCACTCCCCCCGCATTCTGTTATCCAATACTAGGACCTCCAAGCCAACACCTCCAAGAACTCGTCAAAATAGTGAAATTCTTAAATGTGGAAATCGATCCCCAGAGACTCTGTGCGCAACTCAATAATGCCCGTCGTTTCAATCCCCAGGTAACCCTTAGATTCCACGGACGCAAGGGCCAAGGGTTATTTCAACTTACGATTCCTTCTTCTTCATCTAATCGCGAAAGAGAATAGATGGCTACATCCGAACTGTAAATCAATTGCTAGCTAAGCATCATCAAAAATTGCTACCCATCAACGACTATTCCGTAGAAATATTTTAAAATGTAACACTTAATTTATTAAAATAAATCTTAACCTAATAGATTAGCTACAAAAATTGCAAAATACAATGTAAGCGGCAATTCATACTCAAATTGGGCAACTCGACCCCGTTGATTATGAATATGGCTGTTGCCAAACTGAATTTTAATCAGAAAGCCTCCAGTTCAAGATGGCGGACAAAATGGTAGTACAAAAAAGTTAAAAATCATATTTCAACCCCAATTGATGCTAAACAATTTCAATGCCAAAAATGTGGGTTTTCAGGTGGGCAATTTCAAATAACACCCTGGGACATTTTTCAAAAATCACGGGGCGGACCCCTGCCTTGTTTTAAGGGGAGAGCTAACAAGAAAAAATAACGCTGCGTCCCTTTTTACGGTGATCGTCAGGACGTAAGTGATATAATTCGCAAGAATACAAATGAGGTGTTACAATTGATTCCGTCATGCGCTGTATTAAGCGAAGGGCCAAATCCAAATATCATGCTTAGTTTTTGAGTTACCTGCCAGATCACTACAAACTAAGCACACCTTGATTTTTTTGTAGTTTTTATGATAATACACAATGATTCAGAGGTGTGCTAATTAAATTTTGTTGCGGTCACCTCGAAATCCAAGATGGCGGCCAAAATGGCTGCCGTTTTGGCTAATGACAGTATTTTGAGGGTAATGCCCTATGTGAGCCTCCAATCACCTTGTTCCTGGTGTCATATTGAAGATAATTTAATTACCTACATGAATACCCACTTTTGTGGGTTTCATTGTTATGTACACATCGTTTTGGGGCCAAAAAGGCATATTTTTGCCATTTTTTTTTCAAAAAGATGATGCGGACTGAAATACGTTTTCCCCCATATATCAAAATTGTTCTTCACAATTGGATCAATTAGACTTCTCAGGAATTTGCCCTCATATAATATGCATTTTGTGTGAAAAGCACAGGATCATAGCCAGTTTAACTTAAAAGTTATAGTGTCCAAGAATGAACGGGTCTTAATCACAAAAACGCCATTTTTGCACAATTCTCTAAACACATGAACAAATGTGTGTCAATACCATATAAAATGCTGTATGACAGTTTTTGATCACCTAACTATAGTGAATGTTTGATTTCAGTTGCTGCAATGGCCTTACTGAGTCAATTTTTTGCGGTAACCTCTAAATCCAAGATGGCGGCCAAAATGGCCGCTGTTTTGACACAAATTACATTTTTAAGGATAGTATTTGAAGAAAACCTCAATAATCATGTGGTAATGTAATTTTACAGCAAATCAAATTTTCTACTTGATGTTTTCACTTTAAAACCTTAATATGTTACATAGCTCTTAAATAGAACCTCTACTTAAAGACACTATCAGTGATTTGCTAAATCAGAAAATCGAAAAAATCATCAAAAATCAGATTTTTGCAAGTATGTAACAAGTCTGTAACAAGTATACCTATCCTAATATACCCTACATGTGCTAAGTCTGAAAGCAACGTAATAAGGACAGAATCGGATATTTCAGTCTTTACTGTCCGTACGGACACTACAACACATAACTGAATGGAGATTCATATATTTGAACACTGCTATTTTCTTCCTTTTCTGTAAATATATCAGTTGCAAAAATAACTTATTGGAATTCTACTGACTTATCCTTCACTTTTAAAGCTATTCCTACAAATTTCAATTATTTGGATTTTTTGAGTGAATCACTGATAAGTTCTGATAGTGGTTTTAAGCAACTGCGTGTAGGATAGTGTTCAACCGCTGCAAGTTGTCCATTTCAAATATGCAATTTGCCAGAAAGTGTGATAAAACTATATATTGAAGTTGGTTACATTGTTGCCCATACTTATGCAATATACACACGATGAAACCAGTCATTCTGTCCTTTGTCTCAGCTCTGTATTGTTCTTCCTAACTACATGTATATGCAAAGAATACTACAGCATAAATATCTGCATTAGTAGGCTGGTTCTTGCACTCCTTTGGAGAAGTGCAAATCCCTGTATATTTCATTCCATTTTTCTTGCACCCACATTAGTTGGAAGCGCAATCGGCATTGCAACCGCAACATGTCATCCCCAAAACCCGGTGGGGGGGGGGACTCCCATCTTAGAAGTGACACGTATGTAAGCTGTATAAGACCCCTTTTTCAGCATCGTTGTCACCCAACGACGCCATATTTTTTGAAAATTATACCACTGTCACCCAAAAACCCCTATTTAGGGGCGAAATTTTGCAAATTTTCACCCAAAGACCCCATTTCTTTCGGACATTTTGCAAATTCGTCACTCAGAAAACCCCTATTTTAAAGCAATTTGTCTGTCTGCTACAAAAAGACCCTTATGTATTCAGTCCTGTCACCGAATGCCCCTGGGTTTGGAAGCGCGAGCCTTACACCCATAGCAATTTCATATGTGAGTGACATTGGCTGTGAAATTGATGTAACGTGTTCTAAATGCAGTTCCTGTCAGAAATAGACATTTGCTTGAAATCCACACGTGTCCACAAGCAGCTGATGCCGGTATCCGGGACGCGATATTTTTTCCGTTGTTAATTTGTGCAATTACACTATAGCTTGAATAGATTACAAGTCAACTACGGAAAATAATTTTGCATCCGGGACGGTATTACGACAACATCCGGCTGGTGTATCAGAAGTGAAGCATTGTGTGCATGCAGGATTAGTCTTCGATCATGCAATTTCCTCCAACTTATAGATTAACTCTGGAATTTCTTGGTGTAAATTCACAGCATATGGATCCCTAATGTTGCAAATAAGACATGTCAAACGTCCATCTATAATCCTAGCATACTTGAATTCTTTCCACTATTCAATTAAGGGCTGACTCAGAGGAGGGCGCCCTCAATTTTCAAACAAATCGTGTTTTGCATATACATAAGCTAAGTTCAGAAAATCACAACTTTGTTATAAAATTCCGTATCTGCCTCAAACTTTGGAATAAACATTTTAGGTGACTGTTTTTATTTCAACTTGACTATTTTCAATTAATCGACCAAAAATTATACTTCAAAATCTCTGAATCAGCCTTTAAGAAATTTGCTAAGGACTTCTTGAACCTTAATCTCTTAGGACCTTCTTAGGCTACTTATCAACTTGTTGGTTGGGGCTAGCAATTATCGTGGAGAAGCTGTATTCAACTGTTCTATCCTGGACTCTCGTTTTTATTGTTATTTTAGGGTATGTATCACACACCTAATGCACACTGTTGCTGATGCATGGAGAAACTGGTTTCATTATGATTTTCATTATTTTCTCCGCCAAATCACCAAATATTAAATTATTAACAAATTTCAGTCTAAATAATGGCCAAAGCATCCAAAATAACAACTTTTGTTGTTGGGCTTGGTGTTTCCTCTGGTGTTTGACCAACTTCTCCATGCAGCTCATGCACAGACTTTGATGTTTGCAGGACACCATCTGTTGCTAGTGAATAGGGCATTGGTCCGAGTGAAAACTCAAGAACTTCATCGATGTTAAAGCATAGGTCCATTGCAATGACTGCCATATTTTGAAAAAGATCTCAATTGTATCGCATCGTAAATGCACACCCCTCTTAATTGAGCACGTCTTTGGCTTGGTCATTGAAGGGAAGTTGCGTAGTGCGAGTTTTGGCAATTTATCGAGTCTGCTATTGCTGCACCAACAGGAGTAACCCTGGTTTCAGCATTATCTGCTAATTCTTCATGTTCAACTGGTTCATCTGCAGAACATGCAGTCTCTGTGTGACAAATTGTTTGAGCGACATGTTTCATTTCCTTTCTCATAGGAATTCAATATGTCATTTGCCAACTCTTCCGAGGCCTGTTTACCAGAGCAAATAAAATCATAATGAAACAAGGCCTTAAAGACACTATCAGTGATTTGCTAAATCAGCAAATCGAAAAAATCATCAAAAATCAGATTTTTGCATGTATGTAACAAGTACAGGTATCCTAACATACCCTGCAAATGATAAGACCAGAAGCAACCTAATAAGGACAGGATCGGAGATTTTAGTCATTAGTGTCCGAACGGACACTTACTACACCACGTAATTGAATGGAGAATCGTATCTTGGAACACTGCCGTTTTCTTCCTTTTCTGTTAATTCTACAGCTGGAAAAGGTAACTTATGAGAATTATACAGACTTATCCTTCACTTTGAAGCTATTCCTGCAAATTTCAAATATTTTTCAAATCACTGATAGTGTCTTTAAGGCATCAGCAACAGAATGCATTGTGATAACCTACAATATCAATAAAAAAAGCTGATCGATTCCAGAATGGAATCAGTCGAAGGCAGCTTCGCCACGATGATTGCTAGCCCCAAACAACAAGTTGACAAGCAGTTTAAGAAATCCCTAAGAGACAGAAAGTTCAAGGAGTCCTTGACAAATTTCTTACTTGAAGAATGGAAAGGTCACAAGTAGGTTAGGATTATAGATAGACGTGATCTATTTGCAACATCAGGATCCACATGCTATGAATTAAAAGCAGAACAGGGTATGATGAAATGCCGAGAAATTCCAGAGTTAACGTATAAGTTGGAGGACCCTGATCAAAGACTAATCCTGCATGCCCACTTTGCTTCACTTCAAGTACCCCAACCAAGAGGTTGTTGTAATATTTTCTCCGGATACCGATGTCATGGTCAGTGGCGTATCGGGCATGCCCGCTCTGAGGGGGCAAATTTCCCAGTCTTGGGAAATTTTCCCTCTCAGAGGGGTCAAAAGGCCAATTTTTCCCGGTCAGAGGACTAAAAAACGGCGATTTAGAATGATTTTTGCAATTGTTTACCGGCCAAGTCGTCGGGCGGCAGCATGCCCCCCACGCCCTGTTACGCCAGTTGGTCATGTATTGGCATCAGCTGATTGTGGACTGGTAAGGATTTCAAGCAAAGTTATCTGCCCTCCCAAAAATGCATCTCGAAACATATTACATCAATGTCAAGTTAGGATAGTGTGGCTACTAAAGATGATGCCACATTCTTTGAAGACCTTCCATCTCCACACGGGCATGGATATGAATTGTAACAGCTCCAGGTGAAATTCAAATTGAGTGGATGGACATACTACCAGCACCAACTGTTGTTTTGGGGATGACATGTTGGTTTGGGGATAAAATGCCGATTGCACTTCCAACCAATGTGGGTGCAAGAAAATGGACTGAAATGTACAGGGATTTGCACGTGTCCAAAGGAGTGCAAGAATCAGCCTATCAATGCAGCTATTTATCCTGAGAACGAGTTAGATCATTCAAATGTTCAAGAAACTTTCACAGATATAAGAGTCAGACACAGGTGATATCTAGTAAGTATTACTTAGTAGTATTCTTCGCATATACTTGGGAAGAACAATACAGAACTACGATAAAGGATAAGTTTTTTAAGTGAAAACAGCAGTCATTTTGGGTTCCTGGGTGCCATTTTGGATGCTATTATGTACTTCTAGATCAGTACAAAACCTTAAAATTTATATGAGCACATTGTCCAGTAATGAGTACAGGTACTTGATCATTTAAGACTTGTGTTTATATAGATGTGCTAAAAACTTTTACTTTGGGCGCTATAACTTTATATTTAAAGGGACAAAGTCCTACAAAGTAATAATTACTTATGAATAAGAATTTTCATTGATGTAGAAAAAATGTCTCTCTTTCTTGATCTCTTTTGGTAAAAAACGTCAAAAACTCACATTATTTTTGCTGCATAATTCTTATGTATACCACCTTAAAACCCATCACGCATGGTATAATCCTGTAGAAAATTTTATTTGCTTAAAATGACACCAATCGCATGCTGATTGGAGGCTTTCTTTAACCCGTTATCCTTTGTCAAAGCAGCGACCATTTTGGCCGTCATCGTGGATTTAGAGGTTACCGCAAAAAAATGAATCAGGAAGGCCATTGCAGCAACTGAAATCAAACATTTATTATAGTTAGGTGATCAAAAACTGTCATATAGCATTTTATATGGTATTGACACACACATTTGTTCATGTGTTTAGAGAAATGTGCAAAAATGGCGTTTTTTGTGATTAAGACCCCATTCATTCTTAGACACTATAACTTTTAAGTTAAACTGGCTATGATCCTGTGCTTTTCACACAAAATGAATATTATATGAGGGCAAATTCCCGAGAAGTCTTGATCCAATCATGAAGAACAATTTTGATATATGGGGGAGAACGTATTTCAGTCCGCATCATTTTTTTTAAAAAATGGCAAAAATATGCCTTTTTGGCCCCAAAACGGTGTGTATATAACAATGAAACCCACAAAAGATGGTATCATTATATAGATAATAATTATTGTGTATTATCATAAAAACTACCAAAAAATCAAGGTGTGCTTAGTTAGTAGTGATCTGGCAAGTAACTTGCTTATTTTTGATTTTGGCCCTCTACTTATATGATGTGAAGTAGCGCTTGACAGAACACACGGCAATAACCTCATTTGCATGCTTGGGACTTTTATATGAAACGTTTCCATTTTCTGTGGCCAGTAAGTCACAAATTCAAGATGACGGACAAAATCGCCGCCAAAAACAGATATTTCAAGACATATTGATGCTAAAGATTAATTCAATGCCAAATTTAAGGTTTCCGGTGAAGACGACTTCAAAGCACACCAATACGGAGCTACTTTCTTTAGCCCAAGTAAATAAAAAATCAGTATGTCGGACAAGATGACTGCTAAAGCATTTGAAATCATACCGTGTAACGGTAACCTTTGATACTAGGGTATAATAATGCCCAAATAAAGTTTTAGGAGCCAACAATTATGGCAAGTGCAATGTCAAATAATTTAAAAATAAAGCAAGATTTAAAAAAAAACACCATAAGAACAAGTTTTCCGATTAAAAACCAAGAATATCCAGCAAAAAAGTTTAGGCCTGAAGGATAAAGCAAGACCTTCAATTAAAAAAAACCACATTCAATTTCCTTTGAAAAACCAGGTTTTTCATTCGCAACATCAAATTGAACATTCAAGTGTTTCAATCGATAAACAAATTTTTCAGTTGAAAAAAAAATGCATATTTTGAAATAAAAATTTTGCTTTTTTGAATTGGAATTGAACCAATGAACCATTTTTTTACTTGTTGAACATTAGGAGTCGTAACAGAAATTTTCAAATTAGAAACCTATATTTTATTTTAAAAACAACTTTTTAAAAATCAAAATTTTATAAAATCAAATTGAAACAGTTTTTAGAATTGACATTAGACTACGAAAAATTTGTTTTTTGGTTGAAAATCTTGGACTTTCAAACTGACAAACCGAGTTTTTTTCGAATTATTGAATATTTCTGTATCGCAAATTGAAAACTCGGTTTTTAAAAATCAAAGTTTCTGAAACTCGTAAGCCCATTTCCACTTTTGTTTTCAATTCCTTTAGAAAACGCCAAGTTTTTCCATATGGAAATTAAGATAATCGTATTACCAGGAGTTGTAACCAAGTTTTTCAAATTAAAAAAAAAAAAGTTTACAAAATTTTAACTCAAAAAGCCAAGTTTTACAGGTTCGAAAGACTATTTTTTTAACATGAAAATTTTTTTTCAAATCTAAAACCGATTTTTTTCTTCAAAAATTAAAAAAAAAATTATTAGACCTTGCAAAAGAGTGCACGAAATGTTTTGATGGTTTCTAGGCAACATTGACCTGCTGATTCCAAATCTTGACGATGCAGCTTTGCATCTTTGAGCATGAGATGAACATGTATAATATACCTTTTAACCCCGTGTGAAACATTTACAAAATTTCCCCCTGTTAATTTTTTCCCCCTTCCCTATCTCAAAATGCTCAAGAATGACAAAATTGCATCATCAAGATTTGGAATCAGCCGGTCAATGTTGCCCAGAAACCATCAAAACATTTTGTGCACACTCTTTCGCAAGGTTATATGGGCCTACCACATGACTAACTGTGAGGTTAAGGCAGCACAAAAAAACCCAAAAATTTTACCTAATTTACCATGCCTCTTTGTTTGCTTCAGTAAATAAGGTAAAGTAAAGCGGATATACATAGTGAATCAAAAAAAATTGTGCATGAAAACACACAAAATTTGACCCTGACCTGTTTACTCAACTGTGACGCAGTTGATGTTTCCTTGATCTGCATATTTTCGACTTTCTATGCTGGTGAAGAAATGAGGTAGATATGAAAGATTTTCGCGGCTGATCCATTTGTACCCCATTCCAATGGGATTTACACAGTTAAGCTGGGTTTTCAGTTCCATTATTTTGTTTGAATGTGGTGACCAGTCTTTCTGGATCAGCTGGGAAAATCTTTCATATCACCTCATTTCTTCACCAAATTACTCATTTTTTCAGCACACCGAAAGTCGAAAAATGCAATCCGAAAACATCAAACTGCGTCCAGTTGAGTAAACAGGTCGAGGGTTCAAATTTTGGTTTTTTAAGCACAATTTGTTTTTGATTACCACTCTGTATTACTGAGATTTTCAAAAAGGCAGAGGTTTCTACTGGCTACCGTTAAATACACTGCTAGAACAAAATTATCAAGGTTGTTTAAAAATTTAAAACTTTTAATTTTTTACATATTTTACTGAATATACCTTTAACTGTTTAAAAGTAAACATTATTCAAACATCAGTATTTAATTTTTAAACAATTGTTTAATTTGGTTTTTTAACAAGGTTTGGACGATGATTAGCGGTAAAAAACAGTGGTTAAAGATTGCATTTTTTTTTTAAAAATTGTCGAACTTAAAACATTCTGTTTAAGACAAACTTTTATTACAACAAACTTAACAATGTTGTTAAAACTTAAACAACAGCATTTTAAACAACCCTCTCTTTAAACAGCAAAATTTTAAAACAGTGTTCTGACCAGGTATCCCATACGTAATTCACGATATTTAAAATGTGTTAGAGCCACTATTCAGCCCGAACTATCAGGATGTAAACACTATCGTGACCCTATTTTTAATCGAAGTCCCCATTTCAGAGGGGTAGGACATCGCCAACCTAACCTAACAACAAAACGATCAAAATGGCATCAACTCCGGGTAACCCGGTGGCTATCCTTTTTCAACGCGGCGGCTCATACGTTAGCGAAAGGTGCCTGCGGTACCAACAGACTTTACTAAAGGCTAGTGTATGGTGGTATTAGATATACCACCCTCACGAGTAACCCGGGAGCTTGCAGACATTTTTGGTGGAGGAACACATCTCAGTTCATAGGTTTGATTGATTTAAATATGTTGACAGCCGAACATGAACCCTGAAACGCGATTCTAAAGTGCTGCAAATGGTGCTTAAGGAGAGGGGGCTAAAACAAAGAGTGTACAGGGTCAATTTTTAAATTGATCCCAACATGTTGAAAAGTACAAAGCCGTTATGGTCTAACCATAAGGATTCAGAAAAGGTGTAGAGTGTGTAATAAGCGTTATAGGATAAAACAGCAAAAATCAATAAGAAGGGGCAATTTCCGTTGTACAGGGGTCCAAATTTTGAAGTGCTTCCGATTGGGAAACAAATGGTGCAAATTATTGGTGGGGCTAATAGGATTAAATAAGGAATAATTTAATGTCTAAATCAAAAGGTTGGTTTCCGATGTAGGCACAGAAGTAAACGTCATTGCATTCAATGGGCCGATCTTGCCCCCCCCCTCCACTTGCTTAAGCAGCATTGAGCACCTCAAAACTATTCCTTAGGCCTATTGTAATCCTATGAGCTCCACCAATATGTTGCACCGTCTTTTTATCCAAATCGGAGCAACCTTTTCGGAATCCTTATAGTTAAAGGTCCAGGAAATGAGATGATAAACCTACGCAAATCTTTATGGAACATTCCTTCCAATAAACAGGCCAGAAAAAAGGGGGAAAAAAAAAAAAATACACTCCAGTGAATCATAGTGAAAACTATTGATTGTCAGTAAGTGTCAGAATAGATTCAACCCAGTCACCTGGAATTTTCTATTACTCTCTGAAAATCAATAGTTTCACTAATGATGTCATCACCAATCAAATATTGAATGCTTTCTGATCCATCCTTGTAGATTGGACACAAACCACATCCCACTTCTATTTGATTCATGGGAACCTTTTAAGGGGAACATTAATGCATGAAAAAAATTTACATAATGAAAAGGACCCTTCTGAAATCACTCACGAGTTGAAACAATTTAGGGTGTTACATTCTGTAAAAAACAGGCAGAGTTCCAGGGGGTGGACAGTTTGTGGCCAATTTCTGGAACAAGAAAAAGCAGGTGTTCACGTCCCTGACACAATTTCGGTGACAAGTTCAAGTTCAAGTTTATTTACATAATCATCAAAATACATTAAGCATCAGAATAACAGTATTAAAAAAGTCATGTAATGCAAAGTTAAGTCCTGATACAAAGTCTTGGAATGCAAATTATATCATATACAAAATTTGAGGAACAAAAAATATATAGATTCAGAATCCAAACAAAGCTAAATATTAATATGATATTTTTTTGAAAATATTATATAGAAAATAAATACATTAAATTTGACCAAGAAACTAAGGATTAGATTACTTTTTGACTTGATTATGAAGGAGAGGCATTTAAACTTTAAAAGCTTTAAGAGTGGCCCCACCTGAAAATAGCTAGAATGAAGTAATATATCGGCAAGGACAGGCAAAAGGACCGGGACAAGACGAGGACGAGGGGACAAGACAAGACGAGGGGACAAGACATAAAATACAGGAGATTGTAGCATTATTAAAAGAGGGGAACCACATGTCAAGGAGGTAACTAGAGTGGCAATCAGTCCAAACAGAAACACGCGGCAGATGTTGTTAGAGCCACTATTCAGCCCGAATATCAGATGTAAAACAAATCGTGACCCCTATTTTTAATCGAAGTCCATTTCAGAGGGGTAGGACATGCCAACCTAACCTCACACAACAACGAATCAAAATGCCATCAACTCCGCTAACCCTTAGTGCATCCTTTTCAAGAGGGGCGCTCATACGTATATCTAACGGCTGCCTGCGGTTTACACACAGACTTTACTAAAGGCTAGTGTATGGTGGGTATAGAGATAGCCACCATACTAGTAACCCGGGAGCTTGCAGATTTTTTGGGTGGAGGAACACATCCCCAGTTCATAAGGTTTGAGTGATTAAATATGACTGACAGCCTGACTGAACCCCTGAAACGCGATTCTAAATGCTGCAAATGGTGCCTTAAGGAGAGGGGGCCCAGACAAGATTGTACAGGGTCAATTTTTTTAAATTGACCAACATGTTGAAAAGTACACCACGTTATGTGTCCAACCATAAGGATTCAGAAAAGGTGTAGAGTTTGTAATACGAGATTTATAGGCTTAAAACAGCAAAAATCAATAATAAGGGGCAATTTCAGGACAGGGGTCAATTTTTGAAGTTTGCTCCGATTTGGATAACAAATGGTGCCAATTTTGGTGGCATTTTAGGATTCAAATAAGAATAGTTTATGTCCTAAATCCAAATGTTTGGTTTCCGATGTAGGGGCACAGAAGGTCAACGTCCTTGAGTCAAGGGGGATAGATCTTGCCCCCCCCTCCAATTTGTTAAGCAAGCATTTGAGACACTCAAAAATATTCATTAGGCCGATTTAATTATGAGCTCCACCAAGAATGTGCACATTTTTATCCAAATCGGAGCAACCTTTTCTGAATCTGATAGTAAAGGTCCAGGAAATGAGATGATAAACTACTCCAAATCTTATGGAAATTCAATTCCAATAACAGGGCCAGAAAAAAAGAAGAAATAAAAGTGAAAGAAGTATCACTTTGAACTATTGATTTTCAGTCAGTGTTCATGAATAGATTCACACCAGATCACCTGGAATTTTTATACTCTCTGAAAAATCAAAGTCACAATGATTCATCACCAACTCAAATATTGACTGCTTTCTTATCCCTACCTTGTAGACGTGACACAATAACATCATTCTATTGCATTTCATGGGACCTTTACAGGGACATAATGGAATGAAAAAAAATTACATAATGAAAAAGGACCTTCTGAATCACTTCACGAGTTTGAAAACAATTTTTTATTTTTTTTACAGTATTCTGTAAAAACAGGAAAGAGTTCCAGGGGGTGGCGTTTGTGGCCATTTCTGGACAAGAAAAGCAAGGTGTTCACGTCCCTGACACATTACGGTAGACAAGTTCAAGTTCAAGTTTATTTAAATATATAATCAAAATACTTAAGCATCCGAATAACAGTATACAAAGTCATGTAATGCAAAGTTAAGTACTGATACAAAGTCTTGGAATGACAAATTATATCAATATACAAATGAGGAACACACATTAATAGATTCAACATCAACAAAGATAAATATTATAAATATGTATGAAAATAATTATAATATGAAATAAAATACATTACAATTTGACCCACATAAACTAGGATAAGATTACTTTTTTGACTTGATATATGAAGGAGAGCCATTTAAACTTTAAAAGCTTAGATTGGCCCCACCTTGAAATAGCATTAATAATTAATAATATAATCGGCAAGGACAGGACAAAAGACATAACAAGACGAGACGAGGACGACAAGACTAGGGGACGACCATAAATCCGGAGAGTGTCGCATTATGTTAAAGGGGGACACCACATGTCAGGAGGTACCTAGATGTGGCAAATGCCGTCCAACCAGAACACGCCGGGCAGATGGTAAACGAAGAAGTTTATAATTTTTCATCAGTTTTCAATTTAGAGATAAGATATTTTTTTGTACTTGTATTTTAAAAAGTTGTTAGTGAGTTTAGTTAGTTAATCCGGGCCTAGAAGAGTTCAAAATGTTTTGTCCAGTGTACTTTAAGGAAAATTTTAATTATTCAATAGATGGTTTAAAAAATAGATATAAAGGTGGGCATATCTTGTTATTGTAATTCACGAATTTCATTACATTTGGTGAAAAACTAATTGGTAAAATGTTGAGGTAGAGTGTTGTTAACAAAAACGATACATAAAAAGAAGCATTTGAATTTTGTTCAGGTCGCCTATACGGTTTACAGTATTTAGCTTAAAGAACAAGTTTTTAGTATGGACTCGACTAATTTGAATTGTTAATGATCGTGGCTTTTTTTGAAGTTTAAAATTAGTGAGTCTTGTGTTAGGGAAAGTCCAAGGGGCAAGAGGTTATAGTCAAATGAATGGGGTTTAATTGCCATGCTATATTACTATCAGACAGGTAGGGGAGAATTAAGGTGTTTTAGAGAGTGTAAACCAGATATTTGATGGAAGTATGTGTCTTAATTTTCTCGGAATCCAAATATTACGGGCAATTAAGTTAGAGAGTTTATTTTGGTGTTGTGATTTTTTTCCAGTTGAGTTTCCCTATCGATGAAACACCAAGAAACTTCGTACTGTCAGTAGGATGGATGGATTTGCCATCGAATTTTGATTCTATATGCGATGCTTATTTTTCTTTTTTCGTGTAAATGAATGAAGTTTAGTTTGACTAACATTGGAGGGAACGTTTGTTAGCTTAAAACCAAAAGTTTTTGGAGACGTGGTGATCTCTGTATTGAATATGCTGTTATGGTAACTAGGTTGGGGTTGGAGAAGGAAATATTTGTATCTCTCAAAAAGGACAACGAAAGTAATGTATTCGGGGTAGATTGGGGATATCATTACATAAGTAAGAAGAGGAGTGGACCAAGTATGGAGCCTTGGGAACGCCACAGGATACTGGTAGGGAAAAACCAAAGAAGAAATGGGAATTAAAAGAGTAATTGCTGTCTATTTGAAGATAGTTTAAGAAGAGTCATGGGAGTAGCCAACGGAATACATATGGTTAAGTTTGGTGAGACGAATAGGTGGTCTATGGTATCGACGCGCCTGGAAAAGGTCTAGGAAAATGCCATGGATTTAGTTTTTTTTTTGAAAGTGCAGATAGATCTTATCGTATATGTCAAGGAAATCCAGATCATTTTAATGATTTTTTCTAAAGCCATATTGGTTATTATGGAGAATATTTGTAGAGAGGAAATTATCGAGCCTGTTATAGATTAAGCGTTTCGAGAATTTTGGAGGGAACCGTAAGAAGAGAAATATTGGACGATAATTGGAGAAGATGTAAGGATGGTCATTTTTAAAGATGGTAACGACGTGCTTTTTTTTAAGGCTGAAGGGAATATGCCAGTGGAGAGGGAGAGGTTGAAAATATGGGCAAGCGGCTTGGATATAAAAGGGCTAATATACTTGACCACTGTAGGCTGATATCATCATAACAGCACCCTCTTTTGCCTCTTTGAAAGTACAAAGATATCCATGATTTCTTTTTCAGATTCAGGGTTGAAAAAATTGAGTTTTTTTCAAAAGGGGCCAGAAGGAAATCGTCAAAGTTTTTGGACTTGGTGATTTTTTTGGCAATTTTTGACCAATTTCAGCAAAAAATGTTTTAATTTAGAGGCAATGATGTTCGGATCAGTAATTTTGAATCATTGTCGACAAAGTGTGTAGCATTGGCGTTCTTAGTAGATTTACCAATTATCTCATTAATAGAGCGCCAGTGTTTTTAATGTTTGTTTTTTTATATAAATTAAATTTATTTTGTATGAGAGTTTCTACAAGATCTTCCTGATAATGTGAGTGAGTTTATTTTCTGTATTTACATAGTTTATATTTTGTTTACTTCGGTTGAGTGTTTTAGGAGTCTTGTAGAGTTTGTTTCTACTTTTTATTGATTTATTATACCTCAGTGACCCATGGTTTATTTTGTTTGCCGCTTGTTAATTTTTGTTTTGATTTAGGAAGGTTGTTTGTCAATACATTTTAGTAACTCTAAATTAATTTATCGGTAGACTCGTAGGCTTGAATTACGTCTAATACGCTAATCCCAGTTTAGTTTGGTTTAGATCAATCCCTAAAGATGACATTTGAGTTTAGTACTTTTATCGTGATATTGAGAAGTAGTGCTCTTATCATATCATTGTGGTGACCTTTATTTATATTATATCATGTAGATCGGAATATAAGGAAAATGTCGTAACATCACGCTAGAATAAAATACTTGGTAATGTTATTATCGAGATGTTGTGAAATATTGTCGATTAGAGGTGCTGATCTGGTATTCCACCATCACACACGCGTAGGCTTATCGATTAGTGGATAGATGATTACAATATAATGTATTGTAATAATCATTAGTGAAGTTATGGGTGGATGAATTTAAGAGGTCGAATAAATCGCCACAAATAATGCGGGTTTACTTCATTAGCCAGTAAGATTAATAGTTGTGGATAAGTGATCAATGAATGGGTATGCAGGGCTATCAGGAGGTCTCTTTAATAATACCAAAATGTATTTTTGGGTTTAGTATCAATTTCAATAAAAAGACTCGAATTCAGTACTAATTTGGGAGATTTAGGTCATTAACGAATTTTGTAGTTGAGTTCCTCTGAAATGTATACCCGCAACCACCCTCCCCTCTTTTATTGCATTTCAGTGCGAGCGATGTTATCACACCATTGATGTTAGTGAAGAGTGGCATAGC
This sequence comes from Ophioderma brevispina, assembly GCA_023653785.1. Classification (NCBI taxonomy): domain Eukaryota; kingdom Metazoa; phylum Echinodermata; class Ophiuroidea; order Amphilepidida; family Ophiodermatidae; genus Ophioderma; species Ophioderma brevispina. Next base: position 16,152 of record JAMKCH010077212.1, on the reverse strand, counting down.
ATTGTTCATCTTTGAAGGCCAGGATTCACTAAACCAAGAATGGGGAATTGTGGATTAATGTTTGTAATAGTCGGTCTGAATCCAGGTTTTTAATTAGCTGCGTGCGTTGAAGTGTTATATGATACTGATATCGAAAGTTTTATTTTTTGTTTATCATACCGGAAGCACACAGAAATATTTGCATCTATCATTCATTTATAATTGGATACATAATAATTTACATTATGTTTATCATTATCATCATCGTCTTTATTAAAGCTAAATGGGTTTATGGTTAATGGTTTAATGGTTTTTACAATAGCCAATGCCCCATCGGTTGGAGTGTGGACAGAGCTAATCTGAGAGCAGTGGCTATGAACTGAGTGACGGCAGATTGTACAAGTGCGATGTGTGTTCCTCCTGATACATTTGCGAAATACTTCCAAACATTAAGAACAAAAAACCAGCAAACACAAAAGTATTGTAATAAAAAGTTCCAATGCAAAATTTAAAATAAAAGAAAAAAATTACAGTAAGGTAATTGTAAGGTGGTTTGCAATACCTGTTCAACCAAAAAGAATAAATCAAAAGATTTCTTAAAGCACAGCACCCCCAACATTAAAGTTTTTGTGACACGGAGGATTTTTTATGGGAGATTAATTTTATAGCAGTATCATACACAGGCATGTATGATATAAACCAATAGATTAAGGTAGTAAAAACATCATAACGGAAGCATATGATACAGTTATTGACAACAACATTTTGAAGCAACGAATAATCCAAAAATCTTACCAAAACATGATATGCTAGTTGAAAAAAGAACCGAGGGGGGGGACATGTGCAGATAATTGTTGATCCAAATAAGGTACGCAAGCCCAATATGTAGCATGAATGATATCGGCAAATAAGGATCATTATTTCTAACAGGAATACTCTCAAAATGCACAACAGAATAAGAACCAGCACTACTCATGCATCAGTATTGAATAAAGCTGCCAAACATATTTGCGATCCTTATAAAATCAACCACCTAGAAAAATTAGGACTAATAAATTAAACGATCAGGGTTTACAAAGAACGAAATTTTAACAAACACAATGCAGGGGACATGTTACAGAATGAAGTATACCAGTATAATTATATGGCAACATACTTGTGGCAACAATGTAATGTAAGCGTAGCAAACTATGTAAAACAAGGACCACCTATTTGGCGATAGGATTGCGACAATGCATCTTACACAATGCTATACTGTGAAACAAAGGTTAAAAGGTGGTAAAAAATAAACTCATAACGCAAGTATATATCCCTCAATGACTCAAGCTTAGAAGCAAGACACGACTAAACCAATAATAATGATTATCAAAACATGGGATAAGTGGCCAGTCATGAGGGGGCATTCGCAATAAAGTAGATCCAAATAAGTTCGCAAGACCCATATATATATAGACTATCGGCAATAAAAGAATCATGTTTTTTCACAGACACACGACTCCAAAATGGGTAGCAAGAGAAACTAGCACTACTCATGTGTCGATATGAATAAAGTAAATTACCAAAAAATCATAATATGAACATTACATAACAAAGTCCATCCAGAACATAATATTTAATTAGATAATAGCAAAATACATAATGCAGAATACAAGTTTGCATAACAGAATCATTATGTTTAATCAACACCAGTATTTATGCAGTGATTTTGGTGTGAAAGTGGCAGTAGACGTTTCATATAGATTCCCATTGATGCAAATGAGTATTACAATTGATTCCGTCCTGCGCTCTATGGAGTTGTGCAGTAGCGCTGACGGAATGAATGCAATACCTCATTTGCATCACTGGAACTTCTAATTAACGTCTACCGAATTTACAGTGTCTCTAGCAAAGAGGTGCTTATAATAGAGAGGCAAAACGTTTAACGTTACGTCATCTTTAGAAATTCATCGTCTCGCATGGTTTGCCGACCACCAAGAAAACATAGAGTACCAACACTAGAAAGCATGGCTGCCTCCGCGTCTTCCACATACTGTGGGTGGCCGCTTTGCATATACACTATCGGTAGTGATACAATTGATGTACTGTTCGAGGTGGCAGTTAATAATAGTTGCACCTGGATCATTGTGTCTCAGATACTCACTCACATTCGGTGTCTTAGGGCGCGCTTAGGTGAAAAGATGGTATTCATTGAGGCGGTTTTTTTAATCAAGACGACTGACGTGTCATTTCATTCGTTTTGGTGGCCATGGGTAGGACAAATTTAACCACCCAATGCCAACACCCCACATCCAACCACTGATTATTTTCAAGATTGTTTGTATCGCGAATTGACATTATGTGTGTATACAGCACCCTAACTAATAATAATTTTATCTATAAAATGATAATTCTATTTCTATTGTGGACATCCATTTTAATTTGTACTGCAATTTCATATCTTTATTTATTGTTTTGATGTATGATGTTATGAACAACAAACAAAATCAATTTGATTGATTGATTGTTGAATTATTCCGTGCAATATCAAAATGTCAGCGCAGCCCAGCACGGACGACTGTTTTTGAATGGGCTTCACCCCATTGGTCTCTAGCATGTTTTGCGACACACCATTCAAAGATTCATACAGAGATTCAGGCCGTGTTACTTTTAGGGCTTGTAGTACGATAATACTGATCTGGCAATTGAACGATGGATAGCCGGGATTAAGCACATATAGAAGACCCAGTTAACAGTAATGTTTGTAAACATTTTAGGGGCCTGGTGCTTGAAATAGGTCGGCCTGACCGTTACACACTGGGCAATTGTATCTGTTGTTTTATACTATATGGGCCATAACGATTCCTCAGGAATGGATTTCGCAGGCAACCAAAAGACTTGACGTAGATGTTAACTGGTCTATACCAACAGCAAGCAATGATCTTTGAGCTTATGGACAACATGCTTTTCAAGTTTGGTAATGCTGACAGTAATGTCAGCATCCGGTTTCCAGAAATTGCCACCACTGCCACCCTCCCTCCCCCCCCCGACTCGCCCGCCGTTTTTTATACCTGTTTTTACAGATGTAACATCTAAATTGTTTTCCAAAACTCGGTGGAAGTGATTTCAAGTAGGGTCCCTTTTCATTATGTCATTATTTTTCATGCCATTATGGTCCCTTTAATAGTTTTGTAGTAAAAACCCCTGTGAGTGTCTAAGCTTGGCAACAGGCCGTATTTGTCAAAACATTTTTTTTTATGCTTGGTTTTACTATTTAAAGTCGGGGGATAAACATCCGTATATGGCATCTTTACGACTGCTTTAAAATACTTAGTGACTGCCGTTTCACAAGAACAGTAATAAAAGGTTCAATATGACCTAACCACACTAGCACTTTCAGAAGACAAAATGGCATTTTTGAATTTTGAAAAAACAATGACTGTTGTGGCTTTTTGGATAATGTTTAGTATTTTTAACTTATTTTTGATGTTATTTTTGAATATATCTTGTATATTAATGCTGTAAGGGCCTGTGTTTCTCTGTAGAGCGCCATTTAAGGTGTTGGCATTATATTTGGTTTCTAGGAGTACGCCAAAGCCGACTTTAATACACTTTGAGATGAGCAAGCGTGTATTCGTTTGCGATTTTTAGCGTCGCAAAAATTCATTACGATTTTACACTCCTGCATTTACGCGAAATTGTAAAGCGTTTGGGAAAGATCGCGTTAGATCTGATTTGCTGTACTTGTCTGAGAACGGGCCTGATTAATTACGCGTCCCACCTTTCACGCACCATTTTTTGTTTGCTGCGTGACATATAGGCGTAAATAACGCGACACGCACTTCCTCTGTGAAGATGGTAAATTTTCCCTTCTAAAAATGTCCTTTTTCGACGATTTTCAGGAAAACTATACGGTGACACCATGTTTTTATTTCGGTATTTCAAGTTGCACCTTAGACCTAAACATATGTGAAAATCAGAAAAACGTTAGGCCCCTTTGTTATCTTTTTTGGAGCACTTAAGTATCGGTAAATCACATTTTCCCATAGAGTTGCGTGGTAAATAATGTAAAATTTTGAGCAAAAATGTACTTTTTTTTAAAGTCTTTTTTCTCTAAAAAACGAATATGGTAAGCCATATTTTTTTATTTCAGATTTTGTTATCAGCACAAATGACTGTACCATATATCAATTTTAAAGAATTTTACGGCCCATTTAATCATGATGCCAACACCTTAAATGAATTTCATCATCCATCATGGTCGTCTCCGTCGCTGTCTCTGTTCAGTTATTTTCAGGCGATACAAATAGGTACAGGAAATCAGGTTTTTTTTTTTTTAAGTTGTTTACATTGAGCATCGCAATTAGTATTTTTTTTTTCAAATTAAAAAAAAGTGTTTCGAAAAGTAAGTTTTCAAAGTCAAAAACAGTTTTTTTATTTTGAAAACCAATTTTTCAATGATTACACAGTCTGGGTGTCGCAAGTTGAATTTTTTTTTTCAAATTGTGAAACAGTTTTCTCACTGAAAATTTTGAATTCATGCTTGCTTCATGTAAATAATTTGAAATCTTTTTCCAACCAAAAACAAAAGTTACTTTTAGAGGATGAAGAACGCAAGGTAAACTACAACAATTGAACACTTGCTTTTCGGGGTGAAAAAAAATCCGGTGGCTACTTCTCATTAATCACGAGTGGTTGGCAAAAAACGCTTTTATAGCCTTTTACAAAGTTTTCCTGAAGTATCGAGTTAGTGGTCTTGTAGAATTGGCGATGACCGCAGCCCCCATCGTGCATATTGCTATTGAAGCGACCGACTCTTGTGCTAATCCGGTTTAAGGTGACCCCTTCCTTGCATGGAGATTCCTGCCAGGTGGTAGTTTCTTGTCTAGGTTATATCGGAGTTGATCTGGTCTTGGGGTATCTAGCCAGGCGTATTCCATTGCAGGGCCGTCGCTAGACATTTGTCAGGGGGGGTGTAAATGAAGAAAATGTTATTGCTGCACTAAGAGTCCTTGTCAGCGTATGAGTGAATAAAACACTTAAGGGCGTAAAGGTCCATGGCCCGCTCCCTAATAGCCTCGTCCCCCCAGAAGCCCAGATTTTGATATAACCGGAAGTGTTCACATTTTGTATCAGAAAGAAAGTACTATGTTCTCATTTACCCTATGAAATCTTCGGGCCAAAGGATGTTTGGATGGAAGTATGAGCGAAAAGGTACCCCAATTTGGTCGACCTATTATTTTACACAGTAATCTATGGGGCTTATAAATCAACGTTTTCTGCTCTCAACGTGAAAACGCATTGAAATATCAGGCGCGAAACTTTACAGGTTGGGGTTTTTGGGTGAAGGCCAATCTATCAAGATAACAACTTCATATCCTTAAATCGGGCATCCCCTTTAATTAGGATGCTCTTACAGACCCTATTTTTCTGGATCCGTTTGCCACTGCACACCGCAAGTGCCTTGACCCAAACCGGGCGCAAACCGAAAGCCCTGAACGGTGGGTAACAGGGCCCGCTTTAAGGGGCCCCTGGCGGGGTGCCGGGGCAGAGCCCCTGCCGGGGCCAGGGGGCGGAGCCCCGTAAGCTCTTGCATTTAAGCTATTCAGACCTCAAAATCACCACTGTTGAGGGTAAATAGCACCCAGTCAAAGTAAAGACCCGAGTAAAGACTGGTTTCTAACTTTGCTCACTGGGCGGGCAGTATACATGTATAACTTGTACTGTCCAAGAGATTGCATATAGCGATCGCAATGTCTTTAATGGTGTGGTGCATGAGCAAGCCCTGCTGGGGTCCCGGGGGCGAAGCCCCCGGAGCTCTTGATTTCAGCTATTCAGAACCTTCAAGATTACCACTTTTTGAGGGTAATGGTAACCAATCAAAGAAAGACTGGTTTCTAGTTTTGCTCACTGATACGGCAGTATAAGCTTGTCCCGCCGAAGGGGAACTATAACACATTATGCTAGCGCCAATGTCTTTAAAACGGATTGTAGCATGAGCAGGGCCCCTGCCGGAGTCCAGGGGTCGGAGCCCCGGAAGCTCTTGGATTTTAGCTATTAAAAAGGTATTTTTGCAGGGTTAAGTATAGTAATTAATTTCAATTCAAGCCAATAGACCTATAAGTTTATGGTGCTGGGGCTAGGAAATCGATCCCTACCAATTTTTTTCTTGACCACTTCATCTCCCCGACGGGAAATTCCCTTTGGGGAATGGCCCGTGGCTCCCCTTGTGTTTTCTCAATATTTTACACATTTTGACACAAGTACTGTTGGCCCATTAACAATCATGATTACCGTTGGTTAGACTTGAACAAAACTATTGGCTGAGAGAAGCCCAATATTTGGATTTAAGTAAGTCTGCATGGAGTTCAATCTAATGAGTTCTGATGTCGTTCTCCTTTTGTTTCATTCTTACTTCCCCTTTCTCGTCTTTCTTTTCTCTTTTTCCCCATCTTTCTTTTCTTTTTTCTCTTTCTCTTTCTCTTTCCTTCTCTCTCTCTCTCCCCTTTTTCTTTCTTCCTCTTTTGAGGACGCTGGGGGGGGGGGGTGTTCCACCCCCCACACCCCCCCCCCCCCCCATGGGCGAGTTCCTGATTCCATGTCTGTAAGTTGTTGAAAGGGGAACTGGAGAGTTTAGCCAGCGTGTCGGCAGAAAGTCGGCGAGAGCGCAGTCTCTGTCTACCGAGTTGGGTGATTCATTGACAGTGTTATGCAGCGGGTGCTTGTCGTCCAGCAGGGCCCCTATATCACAGTTTATGCAATGTGGTGTTCTCGTCCTATCCGAAGTACTGCAGTTTGCAATGCCCTGAAAAGCACTGGTAGGAATTCAGTGGAGTAGGACGAGGCAGGCAACCAGTAGTGGTTCTCAAGGTCTCGTTGCGTACTGTGTCCAGGCTTCCCTGTGTGAGAGCTGTTGCACAATGATGGGGCGGCATATCAGCAGTGCTGTTAGACAGGCGGCATATTCAGCCGTCTGTAGACCAGAGAAGGCAGTGAGGCGTAGGGTCGTTGACAACGGTGGGTGAATCCTGAGGAGGGGGAAATTCAGTTAATACAGGGGTCAAAAATGAAAAGGCCGGATTGCTGTAAAAATGTTAACCAAGTCAAAGGTTTGTCTTGTGACAAGGGATTTATTAAAAAAAAGTATAGTTTGCACTACGTACAAACTTGATGGTTATGGGTTTATTGACCCCGCTAAATTGTTCATTAAACCTTCATAGAAGGAAAATCCACTGAGAAAATATTGCTCTGCTCTCCCGGGTCACGAATTGCTCCAAATGACCCAACTAATTGGAATGGGATACAAAAATTGCTAAAAAAATAACGGAAGAACAAAGTTCCAATATGTGATAAACGAAGCAGATGTCAATGTCATAAATCATACCTTCTGATGATTTTTTGAAGTCCACAATTATTTCTTCTAATATTTTTGGAAAAAAATATGTATTTCAAGTTTGCATTTCCCATACAACGCACAATGAAGGCTATTTTAAACACTCTTTAGCTTACCATACCGTCCCACGTGTTCCAAATCAACAAATGATAAAGTTCTGGATAAATTATTGACTTCAAAATCCGTCGGGGTTCGGGATAACCCCGCTGCAAAATAGTGTTAATTTTCAAAGCAGTCATTTAGATAGTCAAGTAAACGTCTGATATGCGTAAATTTATATTATTGTGCCCTCCTACCGTTAAGTCTTTGAAAAAAGACTAGCACTAATATTACGCCGGATGTTGATAACGTTTGAATTCGCTGTTGCTGTTAGGTTGGAATGTCCTATTCCCCCTGATGGTGTCAAATTATGTATTAGATGGCGCTATTTCAAAGGAGAATTCAAGAGACAGCAACAGACCCGTGGCGGATTTAAGAGTTCAGCAGTTGTCACAGCTGCTGACAGGGCCCCCAGAACTATTGCTCTCAGGGCCCCCCTCGGACACATCTTAGTCGTACGATATTGCGTTGCTTCTTGAAGCTAAAGGGGCCCCACCTTAAACTGCTGCAGGGCACTTTTCCTTAATCCGCCATGCACCAGACGTGCCTTTTGTCGTTGTTTGACGTCTGGGGAAGCCAATGGAGGGATTTTGTAATGGAATTGATGTGAATATTTTTTTTTTTTTTGAGTTTGGTCGTAGTTCAATAAGCATTATTTCTTCAGGTAGCTCGCATGTACTTTTGGGGTTTGTTAATTTTATTTTTGTTTTTAATACATCACTTTCAAGGCTGCGGACAAGAATCCAAAATTTAGACGTCGTCAAAACGAAATCTTGCGACAAATTTTCTGATTTTTTAAATAGGTATCAAGCAACCTATGTGGTGTGGGGGGGGGGTATCAAACACAAATAACCATGCAGGGACGTGCCTAAAACATGAGTCTCATTTTCAGCCTTAGGATATAATGAATTTCCTCTTTATGCCGATTTCAGTGTATAGAAAATGGTTATTTTTGTTTTCAAATGCTCTGTTGTTGGAAAATAGTCCAAAGAGAAAATTTCTTATATTCAGAAGGCGATGATGTGAAAAGAGACTCATGCTTTAGGTACGTCCCGCATGGTTATTTGTGTTGAAAACCCCACCCCCCCCCCCCCCACATAGGTTGCTTGATAACATATTTAAAAAATTCAGGAAATTTTCGTTTCAAAGATTCGTTTTGACGACGTCCTAATTTTGGATTCTTGTCCGCAGCGCTTGAAATGATGTATTTAAAACAAAAATAAAATGACAAACCCCAAAAGACATGCGAGCTACCGAAGAAATACTGTATTTGAACTACGACCCACAAATCAATTTCACATCAATTCCATACAAAAATACACTCCATTGGCGTCCACAGACGTCAAACAAAGACAAAAGGCAAGTCGGTTGCGGTTGTCTGCATTGAAATTCTCCTTTGAAAGAGCGCCATCTATACATAAATTTTGGAACCTATCAGGGGAATGGACATTCAATACCTAACAACAACAGCGATTCAAACGTTATCACCATCCGGCGTAATATGAGTGCTAGTCTTTTTCAAAGACCTAACGGTAGGAGGGCACTATTACGCATATCGGACGGGTTACTGATTGATGACAATGACTGTATTGGAAATTACACATTTTGCAGCGGGGTTAATATACTAAACTCGACGGATTTGAAGTCAATAATTATTCCAAAAACTTATCATTTGGTTTGAATTTGGAACACGTGGGAGGGAAAACGGTATGGTAGCTAAAGAGCGTTTAAAATAGCCTTCCATTTTGCGTTGGTAAGGAAATGCAACTTTGAATACAATAATTTTTCTCCAAAAACATTTGACTTCAAAAAATCATATCAGAAGGTTTGATTTATCACTGTAAAAAATTGCCCCAGTGGGCTTGTCTTTGTTGTGCTGCTCGGAGACATTTTCCTTCTTGGTATTGAAAAACGAATGTCTAAAAATGGCAAGATATGTGTGGTGGTGCCTGGGGAGATTGTGGAGTGCCAAATTCCGTGTACCAGCATGTCCCCCCAATAGGCAAACAAGACATATTTGGTGTTAATAATAATAATAAATATAATAGAAGAGAGAGATTATATAGCGCCTTATGGTATTGGCCTCTAAGCGCTTTCACAAAGGGCCGCTGATCACTGTGGCCCCCACCATACCATTAAACCCATTTTTTAGCATCATTTCAAGGGATGCAGCGGATCAGGATCAGCGCTTTCCTTATCAGCAAACATATCGAGATAACCATCGTAGCCGGGACCAGCTTCCCCAAAATATCGAATGGGTAATAAATCGGGAACCAAATAAGCGGTTAGATTCTTGTCCAGGGAAATTAGCAAGAAGCTTGAATCTCACAGGGCTCGAACACGCGCCTATACGCATGGATGGCAATGAGCATACATGGAAGAGTCGAGCGCTTACCTGTTGAGCTCTATCTTGTCCGCTATAACACACCAATGTGAGCTGGCGGAATGGAGTGATATTTTAGATTTGAATTGCAAATTATCGCGTTTCTAATGGCTTAAGTTATTTGGCCAAAAAACAAAGCCGATTATAAGGCTCTGGTCGGGAGACCAAAATACAACTCTCTGGGGTTCGTCCGCGAAACTGAATCGTAAGTATATAAGGTACCATTATGCTGCAGAGCTTGTTATGATTTATACAAGTTGTGACTTACGCGCGTTGGCGAAAAATGGACGTTAGACAATCGTAGGGAAACCACCTCTCCGCATAACTTAGGATCATTATTACGTGTCGTCTATTTGGGTGTAATCGTGGGTGCAATTATGTACAGTCGGTGGTGAATGCCGTTCTAGTAAATCGATTAACGGATTGTACAAGCGTACGTGTGTTGTGGGGTGAGCATAGAACCTATTGAATCTGATAAGTAACTCGGACTACCCCTCGCGTATTTGAGACTTCCTGCTGGTATATGAGAACTACGTTCAATTCGATGTATGTAGAAGTTATATTATAACAAGTTAAATAATATAATAGCATTGGATATCTTGTCATATTACCCTGTGTACTTTCGATGATATTAGGCCTACCCCCACGCACAAAAGGAAAATGGCTTCAACAAACCAAAGCGGAGTCTATTCTTTTGAGGTTGAAAGACAAAAACATATTTTACTAAAAAATAAAAAAAGTCAATATAGGCCATAACAATAACTGAAACAAAAGATATGAATGAATATTACAGGCAAGGTTAATGCCTGCAGCCAACAGTAAAATTGAACAAATGGCAAGAGATACAATTACTAGTGAAGAAGACTTACAATGATTTTGTAAAGAGTTCAACAAAACTGTGAATTAACCACAAGTGACAAAAAGTTGTGTACTTTTCATGCTGACTCAGAGATTTCGAAATATGTTTTTGCTGTGTGTATATTAGTCATCTAGAAACTAAAAATAGTCACATAAAATACTGAATTCACCAAAATTGAGAGAAATAGATTTTTCGTTTTGATGTAGTAAACATGATTGTGTAGTATAAAACAGTTACCACCTATATAGGCCTACGGTATAACAAAAAATTCCGAATCCGCGGAATTTTATTACAAAGTTAGATTTTCACACAGCGATTAGTATGGGGATAAGCATTATGTACATGCAAAAAATACGATATTTTAGAAAATTGAGGCACCATCATCGGAAAATCTGTGAATCAGCAGTGAACTAGATCAGAGGATGATTCATATTTCTATCGGCCTCTTGCTTTCTTTTCTTTTCTTGATTTTTTCCGTTTTCTTCTTTCCTTTTTTTTCTGTGCTTACATGGTGAGCCATCTGTGTGGAAAGGGATGCCAGGCCATTTGATGGGACATGGGATGTAAGTATTAAAATGCCATGCTTACAGAAGAACATGATATATGGTTATTACTTTAAACATGTTGGTAATAGTTTTTTTTTAATTTATGCACCGATTTGGCTCGATTGCGCAATTACAATGATTATTCAGCCAAACTGACTGCGGGGAGGCCGAAGGTGAATAAAGGGACATATTATTGGGGAGGAAAAAGACTTTTAGATGCTACTAGTCACTTGGCCGTAAACCTAACGGAGGTCTTCTGGTAATAATTTTGTTGCCTTTATTAATTTTAAAGCCCTCTATTATATCAAGTGGGCACGACTTTTTTCAAACGCTGCAAAAAAACAGTGCTTAGGATTGGTTGGCAATTTAGTGTTTATGTATTAAAAAAGTTCAAATCTATAAACACTTGGTTGTCAAATGTCTGAAACACCTAAATGCCAAATGCCCCCTCTAAACATGTTTAGATTTTAACATGTTTAGATAAAATTTAAACATATATTTCAAAAGAGTGGTTTGAAAAAATAGAGTTTAAGAAAGGTGTTGTTTAATTTATAATCATGTTTTGAGTGTAACATGCATCATACGGCACTCCTGGTTGACATTATAGATTCAATGGGGTTGTTAATAATATCTTATTTTTCATTCAGGACTGCGTCTTCCTTCATTTTCTGGAATAAAAATGCTTGTTACCATGAGATGATTGCTAACAAGATGGATGAAATGCGAACAGCGGACCGATCCGTCCACTTCTCACACACTACGAGTGTGTTACGTGTACTCGTGACCACACGTAGTTTTAATCGTAAATCTGGCTTACTCATAAGACACACGTAGCCTACGTCCAAGTTTCACGAACGCGAAAAAAATGGTCTCATATTGTTTGTAATGTTATCACAATTACAATAAGGAATAGTTCATTTACCTTTTAAAGGACCATTCTATCATTTACCAAATTAGTCATTCCCGTAATTAATTTACCAATTAAAGGGTCATTCCATCGTTTACAAATTGTGAGGCTATTACTGTATTTGCCCATTAAAGGGCCATACCTTTATTTTCAACATGTTTGGAGCATTTTAAAAGTTTGACCCCCTGTGTGAGCCCTTATTGGCCCAGAAAAGTGACACCATAATTTGAGAGTACTAACTACCTAGCACTGATATGATGGTAGCGGGTCCATACCAACTGCCAAAGGTGTCAAACCTTTCCTGCAGTGGGGATGAACGATGATGTTTGACCCAGGTCAGTGCTCCCGCTCTAATAAGTCAGGCGGTGGTGGCCAGGGGTTCGTTCGCGAAAGCAGTCGTAAGACTAACGTAGCCCTAGTTGCGACGTAAGTTACTACTAAAAATTATTACCAGAAGACTCCGTTAGGTTACGCCAAAGTGACTAGTAGCATCTTAAAAGTCTTGTTTCCCCAATAATATGTCATTTATTCACATACGGTCAGGTTGGCTGAATAATCATTGTAATTGCGCAATCGAAGCAAAATCGGTGCATAAATTAAAAAAACAGATTAAACATGTTAAAGTTAATAACCATATATCATTTTCTTCTGTAAGCATGGCATTTTAATAATTACATCCCATGTCCATCACAATGGCCTGCATCCCTTTCCACACAGATTGGCTCAACCATGTCAAGCACAGAAAAAAAATAAGGAAAGAAAGAAACGGGAAAAAAGAAAGAAAAGAAAAGAATGAAAGAAAGAGGCCGATAGAAATATGAATCATCCTCTGATCTAGTTCAAGGCTGACTCACAGATTTTCCGAGGATGGTGTCCTCAATTTTCTAACAAATCGTATTTTTGCATGTACATAATGCTTATCCACATACTAATCGCTGTGTGAAATAGCTAACTTTGTAATAAAATTCCGGATCCGGAATTTTTGTTATACAGTAGGCCTATCATAGTGGTACTGTTATACTACACATAGATGTTTACTACATCAAAACGAAAAATCTATTTTCTCTCAATTTTTGGTGGAATTCAGTATTTTAGGTGACTATTTTTAGTTCTAGATGACTAAATAATACACACACAAAACATATTTAGAAATCTCTGAGTCAGCATTGAAAAAGTACACAACTTTTTGTCACTTATTGGCTAATTCACAGTTTTGTTGAACTCTTTACAAAATCAGTGTAAGTCTTCTTCACTAGTAATTGTATCTCTTGCCATTTGTTCAATTGTTTAACTGTTGGCTGCCGGCATTTACCTTGCCTGTAATATTCATTCATATTCTTTTGTTTTCATCTATTGGATATAGGCCTATATTACTTTTTATTTTTTAAGTAAAATATTTTTTGTCTTTCCAACCTAAACGAATAGACTCCCGCTTTGGTTTTGAAGCCATTTTCTTTCTGTGCGTGTAGGCCTAATATCTATCGAAAGTACACAGGTAATAGTGACAAGATAGGCCAATGCTATGATATAATTGTTATAATATACTCTAATATACATCGAATTGAACGCAGTTCTCATATACCAGCAGGAATTCTAAAATACGCGAGGGGTAGTCCGAGTACTTATCAGATTCAATAGGTCTATGCTCACCCCAAAACACACGTACGCTTGTAAAATCCGTTAATCGATTTACTAGAACGGCATTCAACACCAACTCGTACATAATTGCACCCACGATTACACCCAAATAGACGACACGTAATAATGATCCTAAGTTATGCGGAGAAGTGTTCCTACGATTGTCTAACGTCCATTGTTCGCGAACGCACGTAAGTCACAACTTGTAGAAATCGTAACAAGCTCTCAGCATAATGTACGTATATACTTACGATTCAAGTTTCGCGGACGAACCCCTGGTTGGTAGAAATCTAAGTCCCTTTTTCACTTGATGCTGCAGCACTATAGTATGAAGTAGCCCCACATCAAAATTTTCATTATCTTTCTTGGCCTAAATACATCCTAATCACCTAAATCATGTTCTGCAGGTGTTCAAAATCTGTTACAATTGAACACACCCTGCAAGAGTTATTTTAATACCTCTAGAACGCATTTCGAACACAGCCGGACATGTCAAGTGTCCTCCACATTTTAGTGCAGAGGCGCGATTCTAGTGTCTATGCTTAATACTTTATGTATTTGATCAGAAAGCCTAATTTGGCATTTCTCTGTAATCGACATTTTCCAAATTCAAGATGGCAGCCAATATAGCCACCTTTAAAGATATTTAAAACCTATATCAGTATTATATTTTGCTACATTAACTAATTATTTTAAAGGTGTAAATTAATATGTGATAAGTAATTGACCATTTGACATCTTTATCTGGCATTTTTATTTCGTTAACATGCAAGGGATGTTAAGGGACCGATATGGCTGCCTTTTTACCTTCTTTAAAACATATAAATTACGATAAATCTGTGCTGTATTTAGTTATAGCATCCAAAATATGATTAAAGTAACGTATGAGATGTATATATGTCTTTGAACATTATAAACTCGCATCTGGTATTTTTTTTTGACAACATGCTTAAAATTCAAAATGACGGCCAATATATTATGAATATATGTTCAATTTGTAGGCTTTAAAGATCTTAAAAGGCAGTCATATTGGCTGCCATCTTTGATGGTAAACTTGAAATGTCAGATATAAGTTCCTACTGGGTATACAGTGTGAGTAAAAAAAAAAACCTACATTCAGAATAAAAAATAATTAAAATATTTAAAATTATTTTTGCTCAAATGTTTGCTTTTGTTATAAAGAGGAATAAACAGGCTTTCAGAAAACGTTTATTTGGTGTCACTTGGACTTTGGAGGAAGAAGTTATGCCTATTTTGCTGAGAGACTTAAAAATCCTGTTTGGCCGTTTTTGACCCAAACAAAGATGCATCGTTTACATAAAGTAACATGGTCTTCAGCAGTGATTTGAGTAAAAACATTTAACACCAAATTATTGTTAGACAATATATAGAAGGTGGAGAAATAATTGAAGGATTTTAAAAATAACATCCCGGAGATTACAAAAGAAAATGCTAAGTGAAAAAAAAAATCAATTTCCCAAATAAGAAAGTCAAGATTGCTGGTGTAAGACCACAGTTTACTTTGGTTCAGCAAGATTTCATGGTTTTAACCTACAACGAACTTGGGAGCCAAAGTGAAACCATAGGTTTTGTATTCCGCTTGAAAAAAAAACCAGTGCGATATTGAATTTTAAGTTTTAATTCCAATTTATTTATAGAAAACTTCAGCTTTAGTTGTTCTCGCAATTTATGGACGCTGAGTATACTGTATTTATGCAAAATAATTACCCTAGAGATGTAAAACAAAAAATTCTGAGCAGTTTCATTATGTTCATGAACTGAGACTATTTATGATTGAACAATGGTAATTTAATTTGTTGAAGATATTTTACTTATAATTATGTTACACAATAGACCATTTTATTCAAACTGATATGTTTTTGTCGAGAAGAAATCGATACCATCTGAAATTGCATGTGTGAATTATCTTTGCTATAATGTGTTATGGAATACGTCGGTGTCAGTCTCTCCGCATTGTATGGCTAAAATCGGCCAAACAGAATTTTGAGGTCTCTCCGCAAAATTGGCATAGTTTCTGAATCCAAAGTCCGAAAGACACCAAATAAAAATCTTCAGATAGCCTGTTTATCCCTGTAAACAACCAAAGCAAACATTCAAGCAAAAATAACGTTTAACATTTGAAGAAAAAATCTTTCCTGAATGTAGGGTTTTTATTGACTCACACTGTAGAGCCCACTGCAGCCCAGAATTATGCCTCGATCACAAATACTAGATGTGTTATGGTCAATTGAATGATTTCAGGTCATATTGGATTTCTGGGTGGCCATATTGTATTTGATGTAATGTTGTGATCAAATCACATCAAGAACCCGCCCAGTAGATTCCCCGTGCTTTAAAACCTGATATTTGCCA
>JAMKCH010077208.1:0-18797 GCA_023653785.1 Ophioderma brevispina | reverse complement strand
CAGAGGCGCTCTATTGAGGTTGATTTGAAGCATCACACCAACTCGGTAGACAGAGACTGCGCTCTCGCCGACCTTTCTGCCGACACGCTGCTAAACTCTCCAGTTCCCATTTCAACATCTTACAGACATGCCTGGCTATACATTCCAAGACCAGACGAACTCTCTATTACACAAAGACAGAACTACCACCTGGCAGCAATCTCCCACGCAAGGAATGGGTCACCTTAAACTGGATTTGCACAGGAGTCGGTCGCTTCAATAGCAATATGCACCGATGGGGGCTGCGGCCATCGCCAGCCTGCCAATGTGGTTCTCCATCACAGACTGCGGATCACATTCTCAATGAGTGCCCTACCTTTCTTCCGCCGGTGGATACAGATATCGCAAACCCCAACCAATCAACAGTGAGTTGGCTCCAACGTTTACAACACATTTAGCTGCTGCCTCATACGCAAAAAGAAGAATTCTATATAATTACAAATTTCCTTCTTTTGCGACACAGAGAATTTTGAGCTCTACCATTCACAGGTATTGTTCACTAGTCAATTACCAATGCAACTGTGCAAAAATCTCAAAATATCCGGAAAATTGGGGGCGCTCTTCAAAAATGTGCTATTATTGCTTTAATCAAAAGTTCAAATATCAAATTAATAATATATCGAAACATGTTTACCTGAAATAGACTTCTACAGTGAGATTTTGACCCATAAACTGATGCTACTTTCACATGATTTTAAGTGGAAATTCACCATTGGATGCCATGAACCAAAGCCAGACCTAAGCCAGAAGTATTGTGGGAATGCTATGGTGCAATCTCTTTTACTGGTTACACCATTGCTGCTGTTTTATACTTTAAAGCGACGAATATATCGGCTGTACCGATGGTGAGATTTTATGATTCGTTACGGCTAGCCGTGAAAACTTTTGCACGGCTGCGATCGTGCCGTGAGAGACTGGTGATGCAGAACAGAAGATCAAAGCATGCTTTTCTATGGGGGTGGTTACGATAACAAGCAAGTTCAAAACATAAGTTTTTTGTTTTCTTTTGTTCTTGTTTGACCAAGAAACCTTTGAAACATTCTCGGTAGATGTTCTACCATGTCAATCAAGTGCAATGATCAATTTTGTTTCTTTAGATTTATACTGAATAGTTATTCATTTTTGTTTGAAATATTGCCTGAAGTATTGTGTGGAATTCTTCAAATTATGTTGAAAAATTACAAATTTATATGAAATAGGCAAGTAATTAACAAAGAATTTTAATTGACTTTGGGATGTCTGGTACTCACCCTTTTTAATATTTGAAGGACATAAATTTCTGGTCAAATTAATTAATATCCATTTTAAAAACCTGCAGTTTTTATGGTAGAAGCAATTTGCATATTGCAAAGCCCTATTCAATACTGTGCTAATATTGATGGTTAACCACTAAAACGGCGTTTTTTTTGTTTATATCTTGGGAATGAAATGAATTTCAGGACGACAATGAGAAAAATACGGCCTTTCATCTGTTATCCAAATTGATACTACTTCCGGATAAATCAGGGGGTCCCAACACACACCTTTAAGATATTAAGATATTTATACTATCACAAAGATCATTTCTGCCAAATTTCAGCTCAATAGAAGCATTTTGAAAATTTGAATTTGCCCCTTGATGACCTTGAATGACCCCTTAATGACCTTGAATGAATTGTATGCTACTATTTTGGCTGCATCGTGCAATTTTCATGATTGTGCTTACTTTGTTTATTTAATGATTTTTTGAAATTAATTTTTGACTCGGGCCGGAAATGATCCCTCACTGACCTTTGACCCCACAAAACATTGGGTCGAGACTATCATAGCTAGACCTCTCCTACCATTATTGTTACTCACTGTAGCAATAACCCAATAGCAACTTGACATCGGGCCGACGTCGTCACGGTCGCGGTCGGGGCAACCAACAACGTCAGCCCGACGTTGGGAACAGTTGGGGAATTGGTCGTTAGATAGTCGGCAAACCAACGTCAAGCTGACGTTGGGAAAACGGTGGGGAAAAATGGTTGTTTGATGGTCAGCAAACCAACGTCAGCCCTAACTTTTGGGAAAACGGTGGGAAATTGGTCTGTTAGATAAATGGTCGCAACAACGTCAAGCCGCGTTTGGGAAAACGGGGAAAATGGTCTTTGGATGGTCGACAGCCAACGTGTGATCGGGGAGAATTTGGGAAAATGTGGGGAACTGGCGTTTTTTTGTTCGGGGCAGGCCAACGTTGGGCCAATGTTTTGGGAAAGGTGGAGTGAATGGGAACGAAAGTGTTTTATGTTTTGGTACGAGCCAACGTCGGGTGAAGTTGGGAAACTTGTGGGGGGACTGGTTTTTCGTTTTGTGTCGCATCCAAGTTTGGCAATATATGTTGTCCCGCAGGACAATAATTAGCTAAATATTCTAATAGGCCCTAATTTAAAGGAAATTAGTAGGCTCTAACCAAAACGGACAGAGCTTCAGCAAAAAATCGGGCCTTATATGCCTTAGCACATTGTGCGTAAAAATAAAACATAGGGCATTTGCAGTGACTATATGTTTTTCGATTTTTGTAGCACTTTGTTTTTTCCACCGTGATACAGGTTCCTTAGCTTTTCGGGGGGTTTTTTCACCTCTTAAGCTATGTGACGTATTCCGCCATTTTATGAGTCTTTAGTCGTCACTTAGTGTGTGTTTCTATACTGTTGAAGCTTTTTACAATTGATTTTATATTGCCCTTGGTGATATCAAGCAGGACAATTTTTAGCTCAATTGGATAGTCGTCGTCTTTCTAATACAAAGGTCCCCGGTTCGAATCCGGTCTAATGCGGTAAGTCGAATTTCAGTTACTATTAATAATATCACCTAAACATAAGATATGAACTATACTGGTGTTTAAAGTGTGAAAAACCATAGGGGAATGTTTCTTTTTTATTCATGGAGGCCCCCTATAGTGTTTATAACAATGGCAAAACATCATTTTATATGGTTGGGATACGAGGGGTACTTTGAAACGTTGGGCCCATTCTGGCCAAACTTGGTCCACTCAAAGACAACGCAATGTCCTCGTTGTGGCCACGGACAAAATGACGTTGGGGGTCCGACGGACAATGACGTTGGGCCTACGGAACAAAATGACTGGGCCGACGGACAAAAATGCTTGGGCCGGCCGGAACAAATGACGTTGGCCCGACTTCACTTGTCGACGTTGGCCCACCTTCGCGTGTGATGTTTTTGGGGCCAACTTGTCCAATTGTAATGCTATCTGGGAACAGGCCTTATCTGTCTTCTATATAAGGCGGAGATTAGCCCAATGTGGTCTTAGTTTTAGCATTTTTTGGTCAAATTGAACCTTTGACCCCTTATAATGACCATTGACCCAATATAAAACAGGCGAACTCGTATTTACGCGATGCGTAAAATGATCCCCCCCGCCTAATGTCGCGATCATTAAATGTGATAAATGCAACAAAACACCCCCCTCCCCGACACCCTCGCACAACCCACTTCCATCCCCAACACCCTGCAAAACCCCACAGGGCCACACCCCGCCACACCCACCCAATCCCCCAAACACCCCCACAACCCCATACCCACCACTGCCACACACAACCCACCCCCCCACCACTCTGCAACACCCACCCCACCCCCTGCTTAACACCCCTCAACACCCAACCCCCCGCAATCATTCGCACCACCACCCCGTACCATGCCTCGCATGTCCTAACACCTCGCAACCCACGCCACTTCCCCTCCCCAACAACCTCTCAACACCCACCCCTCCCCAAACACCCTCACCCCCTCCCCCACACTCCACCACCCACCCCAACAACAACGCCCACCCCCTCCCACACCTTTCGCCCCCTATCCCCATCACCCCACAACACCCTCTCCCTAACACCATGCACACACCCCACCCCCCCCAACACACTGCAAAAAAACACCCCTTGCCAAACCCCCTACCACACTTACCCACCCACTCCCCACACCCCGCAATATCTAACCCCTTCCAACACCCCACTCTTCCTCCCCTATGGCATAGTGGGTCCTCATGTTGCGAAAGAATTTTGCCTATTCGATCCGACGTCACCGTTTCAGAAATACAGCAATTACACATACTTAATTAGCTCATTGCATCACCTACTTTCAAATTGAAAACAGATGTTACCCATGCTGGCTTTCATGAGCGCAAGAAATTTTGAGTATCCACTGTACCGTGTCAAAAATAAGCAATTTACGCTGATTTTTGCAAATATTAATTAGCTTCATTTGCATACTCAATTTGCCCAAAATACCCCAAAAATCTAATCAGGTCGAGAACTCTTCATCCCGCTTCCTTCCACCAAAGTACATCATTATACGCCAAACGGAACTCCAGAAAACTTGTACCCAGCCTCGCAGAAACTTTCTCAATTAGGCAAAATGATACCGTAATTAGCTCATATTTTACACCCAAATCAATCGGTCAAGAACTCATCAACCCTCTTTCTTTCCACCAGTTACATCATTGTTTTTTTCTTTTACAGACTCCAGATAAAATCGTATACAACATGGGTTCACATTTTTATCACGGACGAACGGACGCTGCCTCATTTTAATAGTCCCCGTTCTGAACTCGTCCATGGACAAACTCATGTAATGGGAATGCATTGTTTCCGTGCAATAAAAAATTCTACCTTGTTAGTTCGGAATAAAAATTCTTAAAGTTATATAGCTTAAAACCCCCCGGAAAATGACAGGGAAATGACCTTTGACCCCAAAATAAAAATACTTACATACCTCGGGTAACAATATGCATATCGAGGGTTTAGTTACTCTCCACCACTCTGTGAACATTTTTGTATTCACCAAAAGTGACCCTTAAGCACCTCTGACCCTGGTTGGTAACAATGCATGTGCGCTAACGCTCCGTTCCAATCTGGAGTTGTAAGGACATGAATTTTTGAATAATTTTTCACACATTTTTGGATTTCATACTGGATGTGACAAACCCTTAATGATCTTACTACCTTAGGCCAAAAAAAAAATAGTTTGTCTCAAAGCAGATGAGGTGGCTTGAAAAGTAATGCGGTAATCGTTATTTTTTTTAATTTTCACTCTTTGTGCGCGCATAATCACTCAAATGTGGTTATGCACCCAATGCTCGTCACCTTCACCCGTGCTGTACTCCACCAGGTATCGAATTCTGCATCATGGCAGTATCAACATCAGCGATTTCCGCCTCAGATCCACACATATTTTCCTCCAAACAAATTTCAATTTCCATATCTTTTAAGGTTTTTGGGTTTTATTATCAGTTTTTGGTGGAAGATCCCATTTGTTTATAGTTGCAGATTCAAACTTTAAACTTTAGAATCCTGTATCCATCGTTCTTTCCGAAGCACATGTATATACACGACGTTGCATTGACCTATGACCCGCACACATTAAATAACGTGCAGCATTGAAATACACGAAATATACCTGTGTTGAATGCGCGATTTTGAACTGAAGCGGCAAGATTTTGCAAGGAATCATATATCAATTGGTTTGCACATCGATAAAACTTTAATATGTAATTGAATGCATGGGGGTCATCAATTTGGGTTTTGCGATAATGCGCCGCTGAACAGCACTTTCTTGCCATTTTCCCATCCGGATGAAGCCCTGTCACATTTAACGAAGTATATGCCATTTATTTGTGGTGACCACGTCAACGGAAAAATCGTCAGTTTTACCGCCGAAGTTCCGCGATGCGTGAAATCGTGCATTTTCACATTCGTTTCAACAAAATTTGGAGTTCATGACTTTTTTTTTTGTTGAAAAAAAAAAATAAACAAAAGTTCCGCATAACTTTTTTTTTCAATTTGGCGAAATTTACAAACGTCGCGGCTTCCTTTGAGACAAACCATTTTTTTTTTTGGCCTTAATCCCCTGAACACAACACCCTATAAATGAGGCATGGGTTGTAATTCCTCTTAAAAGTTTAGCTGAAAATCGCTTAAATCCTGTAAGAAGAAGATATTTTTGCCAATCTTGACCCCTGTGGGCATGTCAAAAGTCAGATGGGGGTCAAAGTCAAGTGACAGGCGATGGCTAACTCAGGATCATTTGGTGTAAATCTTGTCATTATTGGTCAAGGCATTGCTGAGCTAGAGCAAGATTGACAGAAATTTAAAGAAGAAGCAGAATGCTAGTAAAACGGCACACAGCCGATGCAATAGAGAGTGGTCTAACTCCCCACCCCCTTTTCTATATGTAATTTGAAAGTTTGGGGTGAAGTTGACAAATTGAGGCACTATTTCAACACAGGAAATCTGCACATTATGGGAACCATTGCTCTTTGCAGGTTATTACTGATGACATTGTAATGAAAGTGTTTTAAATAGTTGAGAATAATGGAATACACTTCATTTTTTGTGCATGTTAAAGGTGCTTGTTCCGATCCATGTCTATTGTGTTCTCTACTTGATATGAAAGCTTGGCACTTGTCACACATGTGACCACACTTAATGATGCCGAATGAGTTAACCAGGCTTTTAATCATGCGTATGCATATTGTTGAGCTGCTTAGGATGGTTTCAAATATTTGCAATAAGTAGTATAGTGTGTATTCCGTAAGACTTAATTTCAGCTTAAAGGCTGATTCAGAGATTTTGAAATATAACTTTTGTGTGTAGTAATTAAAAATAATCATCTAGAAATAAAGATAGTCACGTAAAATGCTTAATTCCAAGTTAGAGATGAATCGGATTTTTTGTTTTCAGTAAGCATTTATGCACAGTATGCCTATTCATTATACTAAAAGTACATGTAATAACAAATTGGTTTCATTGGCAAAACATAATTGGGTTGAAAATAAAAATTTATCCTTTGTAGGTCACAAATGTGACCGAGGAATGGCCCAATTGCATATCATGAAGTAGTTCTTTCATATGTAAACAATTTGGAAGTTGTATCAAGCTATATTTTGTTTCAAAACTGAATACTAATTTTTTTGTTTTAGCATTTTTTGTACTGCTGATGGAGTTCTAACATTTTACTTCTGAACAAACTGTGGTTCAAGGTCTCTCTATGACAAAGTTCTTTTGAGTTTGTTAGACATACTGTAGGCATTCCCAAAGTTATTAGTGAAAGGGATCAAAGTGGAAAACATACCCAATTGAGCTTCTTGTTCACCTTCATCATCTGAAATAAATAATACAAAAACAATAATGACAGGCTTCATATTCTACATTCAACGTCAAATATTTGATGCGGAATACACCCAATAAAGAGATTTACATGCCGAGTTGCAACATATTGTGCGCTCTAGGCCACCAGACCTTTGATTAAAAAGACGTGAGGACATTTCCGGAAAGAAGTGCCCCCAATTTTTTTCGAACCAGGGTTTTTGCATATTTGCATGGAATGCTTACCAATGTATTAGATCACACCTGAAGTGAATGAGCCGAATACGCCGTCTTTATGCAATATGATGATGATGTAGATGGGGCATGATGAACAATGATGCTTGACCCAGGTCCTTGCTCCCGCTCTTTAGGCCACGAATTTGTCATTTTATGGACAGAAAATAAAATTTAAGAATTTCTTCTATAGAGTAGATCGAATTTGCACGTAAGATTAGGCACATATACTATATTTGGGTCAACGGTTCAGATGATATAAAAACTTAAATTTGTTGGAGGTAAATTGGGGAGGCGGTTGTGGATCATGAAATGTCCCTTTACGTGAAAAAACACAAGCTGAGCACATTTTATTAAATGTTCATTTATTATCTTCTGTTGAAAATGTATGCATCTGGGTGAACTTGGAACCCAAATTAAGCAATCACACTGCAGAACTCACCTCAAAATTCATTTTGACAATCAGAAAGCAATTTTCATCACACAGTTTATTCATTTACCTTGAAATATCAGCATATTTCATACCTTACAGAGCAATAAAATTCCACAATTTTTAAATGTATTTATGAATTGAAAAATCAGGAAAACTCAGAGAAAAAAACATACTATTTTGTTTGTATAGACACTGCTTAGAAAGTAGTACTACATGACTTGAGTTTTGCGTCACCTGCCAGTCGGGTGCGGGGCCAGGGTAAAAGCATAGGAGGAATGAAACATTAACTCATATAGGTAAAAAAACCTAATTTTTATGCTATTTATTGCCTAAAACCCCTATTTTTCCTGAATTTTGAAGCTCTTGTGGGAGGGAAGAGAAAAGTCATTGCTTCTTCAATTAAAAAAGGCTTCTTATTCAAGAATGTGTACAAAATATAAAAATGAGGAAAAGTAGATTTTGGAGACTCGTGATATGAGAAAATATTAAATTTAACCAGGAAAATAATCTTTCCCCTGTTGGATGGTGGGATAAAAATGGCCACCCCAGTTAAAATCAAGGGTTGCTACAGCAGTCCGGTAAGTATTTCCCACGGTTTGGTCTGTGTGACAGACTGCGAAAGATATGATCTAAATTGGTACTGCGCGAGAGATTAACATTAATCAGTGGTTCATAGAGAATGTGTGTACATGAAACTAAATCTCAAATATCTCAGAAAAACAAAGGGGGTTCTATGAATGTTTTTGCATCAGAGGGTCTGTTACTTTCTTTTGAATATGTATCGTGAACCTAGCGAGAAAATTGAACATTTTTATCGGGTACTTTACTTCGGTGCTCACAAACACAAAAAGTGAACACACAATCGCTACGGTCGTATCCATTTTTCCCACAATGCCTTTCGATATTTTTCCAGTCTTGAGATTTTTCAAACACTGGTTTCAATTTACGGCAATTTTTTTTAAATTTTAGGATCAGGATACGTACTTACCGGACTGCCGTAAAGGGTTGCTAGGGATGGAGACTTGTTTACATGGATTTCAAGCCAACCAATTGCAGGTTATGTTAGCACATCCATGCCAATAACAAAAATACAAAAATATGAATTTTGATGATTTTTTTATCTTTTGGATCAGCAAATCGCTGCTCATCCTTCTAAAGACAAGACAGTACTTTTTATGCGATTCTGTAATTTCTATGTGTGTATAAAAATTCCGACTTTAGATCAAAAAAGCCTTTCACCATGAAAATAACCCAGATTTATAAGCATAATATTGTGCACCATGACCTGTACATTTTAAACTTCAAACAGAAACATTATTGATCTTTGTTTATTCTGTACTGGTGTAAACCACAACATTGTTTAGTTCAGATTTGAGACGTCATCGCTGTATTCCCATTTGCAGGAGAAGGTATGACAAAATTTTCCTCAAATACTTATTTTTTTTTTTTTTATTATTTTGGAGTTTTTTCTTCCTACATTAGTGTAATAGGAATTGTTCATCCAACTAAAGAGTCAAAAATTTTAAAATTTGCAAGAATACTAAAAGGGAAAGATAAGTCTGTAGAATTGGCATACGTTTATTTTCATACTTTAAAATGAACAGAAAAGGAAGAAAACAGCAGTGTTTAAAAGATAGGATTCCCGTCATTCATTTGCGTATTGTAGAAATGTCCCTATGGACAGCAATGACTAAAATATCCAACGTTGTCCTTATTAGGTTGCTTTTGGTCTTAACACTTGTAGGGTATGTTAGGATACCTATACTTGTTACAGACATGCAAACATCTGAGTTTTTGTTTTTTTCATTTTTGTGATTTAGCAAATCACTAATTAGTGAAGGGAAGTTATTTATTGTGCAAGTAGAAAGCAGTGCGCACATGCCTGCATTACATATATCCCATGGCGCTTTCACAGATACTATAGATTACGCTCGGGCAGTATCTCTCTATGTAAACTGAGCATGCACATGTTATACTGATAAAGCGCTGTATGATATGAGATACATTACTTGTATTATTCAGGAGAGCCTAGTAATACGGAAATATCTCAAAGGGCAATCAACCAATGAACAGTATTCATGTCTACTGAAAAATAATATGAGGTGTCACTTTCCTCCCACATAATGGATGCCACAAACCATGCACAAACTACCTGATACACAGCGAAAACTGACAAAAGAATTTTCACCTCTGTTTCAGTAACTATAAAGCTGGCCACTGATGCAATACATATATGAAAACTGCCTTAGAGCAAGCAGGGGAAACAATTTCCATATATATGTAGGGTAAAGGCAGGAATAAAGATTTCAAAATATAATTAGTTGGTGTATTAATTAAAAAAAAAATAAATGACTTAAATTAAAGGTGCAACGAGAGATTTCACATATCAGGTGTCCCTAAAAATATCAACGAGAGATTTCACATATCAGGTGTCCCTAAAAATATCGAAAGTGGTGTTTTTTTGACCTGATATAAAGCTTTCCATAAAAAATATCCCCATCTAAAAGGATTAAGCTGCAAAATGTTTCTTTGGTACAAAAATTTTAAAATTCCTAATTTCGTATAGGAGCAAATACAAAATTCAGCCTATGTTTTATATTGAAATATAAGCAAATCAAAATCAGCTTTTTTTTCCTTCTTTTAAAGGTCCATGGCCCGATCACTAAAAGCCTCGTCCCCAGAAGCCCCAGATTTTACCGGAAGTGGTCAATATTTTGATATCAGAAGAAAGCTATTTTTCTCATTTACCTTGTGAAATCTTAGAGCCAAAGGATGTTTGGTTTGGAAGTTATGAGCAAAAATGTGCCCCATTTTGGTTGACCAATATTAATTTTACACAGAACTCTATGGGGCTTACAAAATTACATTTTTAGCTCTCGCATCAAAACGGATTGAAATATCGGCGCGAAACTTTACAGATGGGGTTTTGGAGTGAAGGCCATTGCAATCTATTAAGATGAAAACTTCATGTCCGTAAAATCGGGCCAGCCCCCTTTAAGACACTTCTCTAGCCAAATACAAGGTAAGAAATCTATTGAGTGTGTATATCTATATGAAATTACTATTATGACACATTCTTATATAGTAAGTGGGGCTTGTAGTATTTACGCGAGTTTTGATTGGCCCATGATAAGCCCCGCCCATAAACTATGAAACAATAGTATACCCCCACTTTGGGCATTTTTAAATAATGCAAGCCCTTTCCAGAACTATAGCTTGTTTTTTTGTTTTTTTTATCTGTCAGTTTTTTTTATCTTTCAGACCTGCTAACACAGGTTCTGAAGTGCTGAAAGAACAGAGAATTATAACATGTCATAAAATAATGTTTTAGATGAAAACAGCGGTTCTCTCTCGAACCACAAGTCTTCCCTGCTTTTCGCGCTTTACTGTAAGACAAAAAGCAGCACACCAGAGTTCAATTGCGAGTCCAGGGTGTCCCTAAAAAGGTTGTGCAAGCTAACCTCAATTGATTTGGTTTGTTGTTTTGTTTAGGTTTTGTGGTTTGGTTGGTTTTTTGTTTGATTCGTGTGGTGGTCTCAAACTAGTTTGTAACTTCCCACTATGTTTTTATTTGACACCACCGAGGGGTCACCACCACATTTCCAGTGTGGATATAATTAATCTTGCAATTGAATCCCCCCCCCCCCATGAGCACTAAGTCGAGATTGTTAGGAGTAGCCACCCCTGGTTTTGCATGTTATAGTATTCTTTACTTCTGCTCTTCATTTGACAACCACCCCAGGGTCCACAACATTTTATCCATTATATGGAGATATTATCATAAGAAAGTCCTCAACATAAGCATAACCAAGCGATGTTTAAGAGTAGCACCCCGGGTTTTCATTTATAGTATTCTATAACTTCGCACTCTTTCAATTGATATCACCATAGAGGTCAAAACATCTTCCGTTTGGAGATATTTAATCTTGAAATGTCCCCAACATAATCATAACCAAAGAATGTGTACGAGTGTCACCCCCGGGTTTGCATTGAGAGTATTCTTTATTTCCTTTCCTGCTCTTCATTTGCAACCTCCCAGGGGTCACAACATTTTCCATTGTGGAGATATTAATCTGACAAAGGCATCCAAAATCCCGTAAAAAAACTTTCACTACATTTAGTAAAAATATGAATTAAATTCAATTTTTGCAACACTATTTTTGAAAAAATCATGTGGCACCACCCCACATTTTAAATTTGAGTCTGAAAAAAGCATGTGACCACATTTTAAATTTAGTCCACCTACAAGTCCAGAAAGCGGTGAAATGCCCAATTTTGTGTATTTTACACGAAGGTAAACAGGCTGGCAACTCAAAGACTGACCCCAGGCAATAACCAGAACGAGAAAAACCATTCAATGAAAACATGGGCAATGATCTAGCCTGAGGATCTAGCCTATATTAGGTTATACCTTTGTTGTGGTATACTCCCCCCTTTTTTGATAAGTATCTGATTTTGGACACCACCAAATCTCACCCGCTATACTGCCAAATAAACCATGCTGACCTAATTTATAGTAATAATTAAAAAACAGAAAAAACATAAAATTCTTTTTGAAGGTGTCGTATTGTCAACACTGAACCATTACACCGGAGCAAATTTGGAGGGTTGAATGGAACCAGCACATTAGCTGAGTTGCAATTTTAAAATAATCACAGAATGCCCCTTACGAAGTGGCCCACATGCATTTGGACCACAATTATGATTCACACAAGGTTAAAGATGTACCGCCTATAGTCTCATGTAGCAAGGAATTTTGCATATCCAACGTACCATTAAGCTACATGCATTTACCGCATATTAAGTAGAAGATCAATTGCATCAAAATGCCCTTTAAAATTGACCCCAGCACTTGTGAACCGCATGTGATTCATACAAAAGATGTACGGCACAGAAGTCTCATGTAGCGAAGGAACTTTGCATATCCAATGTACCGTATATTCTGTTAATACTCATATGCGTATTTAATTATATTAATTGTATCAAAAAATATCGGGCCCTTAATAACATCGCCCACATGCACTTGGAAGACCCAAATATGATTTCACCCCAAAAGATGCATGCTAGTATTCTTTTCGTTCATGCGCGAATGAATTTTGCCAATCTATTTACGGTGGCAGCATACATTAATTGCGCTATTTAAAATTAGCTCATTTGCATAGCTAAAAGCCGCATGTATCACACATCTTCAAATTGCAAAAAAGAAAGAAGCGCACCATGATATGCTTTCATGCGGAGCAGGAATTTTGTACTCCCCCATGACTGTTTCAAAATTATAGCACGACGCGATTTTTGCCATATTAATTAGCCTCATTTGCATATATGCCCGAAATACGCCACAATCCAATCAGTCTAAACTCAACTCCGCCAGGCCCACTCCCTTCCATCATTACACTCATCATACCGCCTTATAACGGAACTCTACGGAACTCACAAAACGTGTACACAAGCCTTGCGGGACAATTTTCGTTATTTGCAAATTAACTTAATACTTAATTAGCATATTTTACGCCTCGCAAATCTAATCAAGTCGAAAACTCGTGACCCCTCTTCCAGTAGTTACAATCATCGTAGCCCTTACGGAATCCAGCTAAAATCGACACAGCGTGAACCCGACGCCGATCGGCCACATGACAGAGACGTACAGACAGCCGACACACATATACGGACAGACATACAGACAAGACAGACAAGTTGATTAGTAAGTCCTGTCCGAACAAGTTCAAGCAAGACCAAAAACTACAAATGGGGTTATTTGCAAATTAAAATACCAACTATTTATAAACATTGTTATTGACTATTTCCTTACTAGGCCCATAGATTGCGTTTATCAGGCATCTGGCCGTCTTCGAAAGAATGTGCTCGCTGCGCTGCACTGCTGTGACCTTTGTGACCGAAAACTTTTGTTGTGATAATCAAGTTTGGTCCACTAAAATCCCCAGTACCACGACATACTCTGTTGACACACACATACACCACACTCATTTTTCCTTTAGTCGCCATTGTTTATTATGAGGTAAGCGTATGTTAGTTAGTTACAAACCAAGTTTTAAATCCGTTTTTTCCCTGTCAACGGGGTGGCCCGATACACCTCCCACTTAGCAAAACTGTTGTGTGAGGATTTTATTGGAGTCAAAAAGATATTGACGCCGATCCCTCCTGACGCCTCCAGTTTTTCGGCGGTGGGCCTATATCCTTTGGGCAACTATGTCCACCAGCCCAGCAGCAATGTGCTGGAGGCCTCCAAGCTCTCCAAGCGACGCCCTTAGTAGTGTAATCTTCTTGTTCATTCACCAGAGTAACCCCTACCCTCCTCAACAGATGGCCTTAGATAAATCGAGGGGGTGATGGTTTAGTTGCCGACAACTTGGCCCTGGACAGGTAGTACTGGTACCCAGGATACCAGTAGCAGGCCCTAAAAGGAAACCTGACTGACCAAACACGGTCTGGTAAACACGTAATGAACACGACGTCACCATTCCGGGGCCATGCCTGACCCGGAGTATGGGATGCCTGGTAAAGGATCAAGCTGCTGTACTTTGCCCGTTTTCAATCCGTTTACACTGTTATACTGGTCTAAACTAAGACACGGCCTAAGACTAAAGCCAGATTAGGCCGGACTAACATAGTACTATTTGATGAACTTTAATACAAATAATCCTACGAAGTACCTCAAGGACAATATAAGTGGTCATTTCCCTGACATCAGCAAAAGATTTGTGCATGCCATGCTTTGCCGGACTCAGGCTCTGTCACCCTGTGTCCTGACCAATATTAATGCAATGCACCAAGTTACCTTGTTTTAGACATGTTATTGATGAATAACTTTGCTATGGTCCTCGCTGGGGGCTAGAATTGATTCATAACTGCTTAAATTTTGCTTCATGGGTGCTAATGTTTGCTATGTTTGCCCGAGAACACACTTTCATATGACTTTCTTCAGGCACCGATTTTCATGCAGTGATTTTAACCTTCGCCCGCCAGTCAGGCCATGACCGGGGGGCCCGGGCCCATGACTGCGATAATTCGAGTGCTGCCGGATGTTTGTTAACTCTTTAACATTCACTGATTTGAATGGAAATACAATCGGCAAATGCCCAAATCTTTATTTTATGGATTAGATATCATTATATTTGTCGCTAGGTTTTGCATTTGTTGTTATTTCGATCACACAAGCTGATTTTGTTACGCTTTGTTGACTGATTTGGTGAAAGTGCAAATACACATATTGTTGCGCGCAGTGACATTTTGTGTGTAAATAGATTGTTCCAATTGTACAAGGGTGGTACAAAAGCGGGGTAAGAAGCGTCCTTTTGCAATCTAAAACACTTCACCAAAATTTTTTTTATAATTTAGGAATAAAAATGTTTTAAAACGGTTTAATAGATACATAAAATACGCTCAATGCGTGCTTGCTATGAGACGCCCTGCTCATGCATGGTTGTACCCTATTTGTTAGTCTGAGTGAACGTCCGCAAACATGCCATTGAGCGTATTTATCTCTCACATATTTGGTGCCTCAATCTCTCTTGCACAAAAAAAACCGAAGACAGTCACTACACGCTCATTCCAAAGTCTGACAGAATCACTGTTTTTTGTTTTGATGTATAAACAATTAGGCAGTGTTATTACAATTCGTGTCAATAATTTTTATTTACAACTTTCAATATAAAACGTCATACATTTAGCTTCAGCCTTTTTTTATGTATTATTATTATATAGATAACATGATTTTTGCAAAAACACAGTTTTGTTAGAAATCAAGGGAAAATATCGAGATCTGACTTACCAAAAGTATATCAACTTTTCTCTTAAGACTATCAGTTATTAATCCGAAAGTCCAAATATTTTAAATTTTCAGTAATAGCTTAAAGAAATATGTCAGAGTTTTTTCACGCTCGGTTTGACTTACATTCATCAAAATTATGTACATACTCACGATTCCCGAAAACTAATCCAATTTGATGTAAAATTAACAAAATCGAGCAGTTTAATTTATTCTATTTTTACATACGAAGAAAATTTGGGCGATTTTTCGCGCCACTGCTGTCATTTGATCAAAAGCTCCCAACTCGTGACGTCAAAGTGATGACCAATCGTGTTGACCAGCGCATTTGTGATTGCTGACACTGTAATATTGATTGATTAATGAAGTTATAAAATTTAGAAAAAAAAGTTACAGAATGACATATTTTGTGTTCTTTTTCGTTGTGTTTTAATATATTGAGTGGCCCCATGGCGATATGAGGTCCACGACTTAAATTATAATGGATGGTCATCACTTTGACGTCACCATTTCCGGCTATGGGATTTGTCGGAATCGTTTTTCGAGTAAGCTACTGGGCGGGAAATTACAAGGGCCCAATACCACAAATGGTGGACAATTTTCACGTATTTTATTTATATGTAATCTACTTACTTAAGCTTCCCATCCATACCAAATTTCCAAATATCAGAATCATACATATTTCCCTTTAACATGAAGGATAAGTCTGTAGAATTCCTCGGAAGTACTTTACTTTTTCCAAAACTGAAGAAATTGACAGAATAAAATGGCAGTATTCAAGATATTACTCTGCTTCAGTCGTGTTGTGTTAATGTCCTGTAGGAAACATGACTAATATATCCGATTTGTCCTTATTGGTTTCTTTCTTCTGTGGCCTTATCAAGTGGCAGGATTAATGTTTGGTAAGTCTGCTCCACAATTCCTTAACATCTAGTTCGCTTCGTCATACATACGTCCCGGGGGCCCCTCTGCTATGCAAATTATGCACTGATCGCGCACGAGTGAGCCACTCAACATTGGCGATTGTTGTCAAAGTGCACTGACGCCCAATCACCGATCAGTGCGTGTTACGCTAGTGGAACGCACTACATGCTTAAAGGACGCGTATTTTGAAAAGTAATGGTGGCTTCTACTTTACAACCGTACTTATACAGACATGCAAGCATCTGATTTTGATGTTTTTTTATTTCTGCTTTTGCCTTTTAAGTTGTACACCTCAAACTACGCATAACTTGCATATATTTCCACTCACTAAGGCTGTCATATCATTAAAGCGGCAACTGGCACATTTTCACAAATCAATTTTCTTCAATTTATCTCAATGAATAGTCTAGGCCTTGGAAGGACAGAGATAGCTTTTCAACACATAAAAAAACTACCCCCACAAACAGATAGGGCCATTGATATGAGGATAAGATCCAGGTATTTGCTAGTCAACTTTTTTTTAATTTTTCCATACTTATCACACATGTGTATATTACATAATATTTTTTGACTCGTATCAACTGATATAAAACCACAAAGGTATAGACCGGTCAAACAGTATGCATAGCGTGGGAAACATGCATACGGCGTGCGTGCTTTTGTGTTAAACGCCATTTTCGTTGTCTGCTGAATTAATGTCGCCGGCGACGTTAAATTATAAAATCGTTCTGTTTATCCATAAGGAAGCTGATTTGGTCTTAATCATTTCGGGTGAGGGCTTTTGTATATAAAAGCTTTACAATCATGCAAAAATATAGATTTTAAAAAATCTTGAGGGCGCACTATTTTTCAAATGTGCCAGTGTCTCTTTAATTATCTTGGTGGGTATTCACCTTGCTTTTTCCATTTTTCTGCCAGTGCTGTGCTTGCTTCTGTATGTCTGCAATTTGCCAATGCTGTTAAAATTACGTCCCTTGTTGCTGCTTTGCCACCCTTTGTTTGGCGCCAAAATATCAAAACCCTTACTGCCCTCAGAGCTACATCATTGGTGTTTGCATTAGCTTCTTCTCTCTCTACATCCGTTTTCTCAAGTCCGAGATCAATGTAGAGATGCTTTAGGTCATTAATTCCCATGAGTGATATCAAATCCACGAAGTCAGTCTCTGTACATGTAGACTTCTCTGCAAATATAAACACAAACATTTGGAAAAATAACACAAACCACTACTCTCAGTGACACCCCACCTCACAGATAATCTCTCAGCACTGGTGAGGTATAGGTTAAACTACAGTCTTTTGAATCATGTAGTAAGATTGATATTTTATAGAGCATTCAACAAAGCAGTAGGACCTAAAATAAAAAGCACCCAATTTGGCAAGCACTAATTGTCATTAAAGGAGGATGGCCCGATTTAAGTATATGAAATTTTCATCTTGATAGATTGGCCTTCACCCCAAAACTCCAACTTCAAAGTTTCGCGCAGATATTTCAAGCCGTTTTGATGTAAGAGCTAAAAACGTGATTTTGTAAGCCCCATAGACTACTGTGTAAAATTAATATTGGTCGACCAAAAAGGGACACATTTTCACTCATAACATCCAAACCAAACATCCTTTATCCCTAAGATTTCACAGGGTAAATGAGAAAAATAGTAGCTTTCTTTTGATACCAAAATTTTGGCCACTTCCGGTAAAATCTGAACTTCTGGGGACGAGGCTATTAGCGATCGGGCCATGGACCTTTAAGTTTCATTTGAGCCAGGTGTCATCCTCATAGGAACTCAAAAAGGTAAGCATCCATTTGGGCAGAAAATCGGACAACCATGTGAAAGCCATTGTGAGCTTCCACTTAACACAGGTTTTATTCCCATAGGACCTCAATCAAATACAAATGTGCCCAACTTGGCAGAACATCTCAACCATGCAAAAAGATCTTGTCAGCTTTCATTTGAGTTATGTCTCATTCCTTACTGACCTTAAAGGCGGTTCTCTTACCACAAGTCTTGCCTAATTTCACGCATAACTGTAAGACAAAGCAGCACACCAGAGTGCAACTGTATGACTTCTGGGTGTCCCAAAAAAGTTGTGCAAGCAGATAAACTCCAATTTAACTAGTTTTTTGAAGCCCTTCTGAATGATCTTGCTAGTCCCAAGCTACACCCACCCAATAAGTTTCGTGAGGGTATACATTTCGATCATAAAATCAAATTTTTGTAAGCTTAACACTTGAGGCGCTCTTCTTCAAATGATGCGACAAATACAT